>JASDQU010013313.1:5504-16460 GCA_032191745.1 Picea mariana
AAAAACTAAATGGACATATAACAAGAAGGAGGGGGTAAAGAAAATTCAAACATTAATAATTAAAGTAAAATATTAATGAAGGATTAAATTATTAAAAGGGAAATTGTTGTTTATATCTAAACTTGCTAAATCTGAACTAAGAAGAAAAGGTGAAACTTAAGGAAAAGTGGAATGTATAACATAGTAGGGAATCTAGTCTTTTGAACCTTCTAATTGTGAACTCAACTAGGTTTTAAGAAAGACGTCAGTCATTTAAGAAATGCAAGGGAATAAAGAGACACTGAGGAGTGTTTTTAGGAACACTTTTAGGTGGGTGAGGGAAATATGCAAATTTAATTAATTAATAAATTGATTTTTTGGTGCAACTAAGGGATCAAGTGACATGTGTATGGGGGAGGTTTATCATAATTAAATTTAATAAAAAGAATCTAAAGAGGGTTTGGGAAACTAATCACTAAGAAACCTGTATAAAAAGGATGGTGGAGGATAAGTAAGGGGACGACTGGTAGGCGTAAGGTTACGCTACCAATATTTTTCTTGACTGATTTTCTTATGGGAGTTGGGATGCTCAGCTCGATAGGGAGTGGTAGATCGACCTTGCAAGGCAAGTTGGGAGATAGATTTCTCTCTGGGTTTTGTGTGTGTGGCCCCTTTGTGGCTCGGGGGGCTCACGGGGAAGAAGAGTACCCCTAGTGTTGGTTGGGGGGTACCAATGAGGTCTTCGTGGTTAGCAAGAGGGGAGCTAGAAGGAGCAAGATCGCGGGAGAATAGCTTCAAGATTCAACTAACTGGATACGATATTTTATTTTTGCATTTGTAAAAGATTAAATTGTGCATAAGTTTTATATGTTACCACAACCCTTGTATTCTGAATATCGTTGATAACTTCCTTGTCGTTGAAAGGAAATCTTGGATGTAAATATTTGAGAGTATAGATTATAATATTGTTGTTAAGTCTTTATATATCTTATATTTGGGACATTTTAATAAAGTCACATTTTTCTCAGCAAAATTCTCTATCCAACTACAAGAGAACACGCGCAAGGATGCAAGGTATATGCATACTTAGCGCTGAGCGTCAAGGGCATGATGAAAGGATTAGAAGACCTTTTGGTAGTACAAGAGTTTGCAGACGTGATTCCCAGAATAATTATCAGGTGTGTTTCCCGAAGCCAAGATGGCATTTATCATCGACCTAGAACCCAGAATTGAACTGATGGAAAGAGAGCCTTATCAGATGTCAACCCGTAAGTTACAGGAGTCGAAAGTGCAACTGAAGGAGTTGTTGGACCTAGGACTTAAGTCCAAGTGTATCGCCTTCGAGTTCTCTTGTTAATTTCATACGAGAGAAGGATGGGTCGTGGAGACTCCACTTGACTACCGTCGAGTATTCCTTGATGACATATTGATATTTTCTTGGATGACGAAAGATCAAGATGAACTTTTACAGCTGGTACTACAGTGTTGCGAGAATTTTTTTTATGGGAAGTGGTTGCAAATCTATTGAGGATTCATTGCTTAGGGAATGTTATCTTCGGTGAAGGCATCATTATCAATCTAGAAAATGTAGAGGCTATTGTGGAGTGGCCTGCATTGACGAAGGTCCCAAAAGTGCATAGCTACTTGGGTTTAGCGAGATATTATCGACGGTTCATCGAGGGTTTCTCGAAGATAGCAAATTCGATTACATAATTGCAGAAGAAGAACAAGAAGTTTGTGTGGACCAAGAAATGCGCGGAAGCATTTTGAAGGCTCAAGGAGTTGTTGTTGACAATGCCAATACTAAAAGTCCCTAGCGTGGAAGATGGATTCTTGGTATGCACTGACACATCCAAGGAAGGAGTAGACGTAGTTTGAGGCAAGACGGTCTAGTGAATGCTTACATATCGAGGAAGTCAAGGAAGCATGTTGAGAACTATGTGACACACAATTTGGATTTGTTAGTGATAGTGTATGTCGTGAGAGGGTAGAGACACTACCTGATTGGACATAATTTCTAACTAAAAATGGACCATTATGGTTTACAACACCGTTTTACACAAAATGACTTGAACGCGCGTAAGGGCATTGGTCAGAACTGCTTATCGATTATGATTTTGATATTTCCTACTTAAAAGGAACAATGAACATAGTGGCAGACACATTGAGTCAGAGACCACATGTATTTTTAATGATATCTCTTCAAACGAATCTACATGAAAAGATTCTAACTACAATGCGATGTTGACTGGTATAAAGAGGGTCAAGAATTTTTCGGGAAAGACACCATGTTGGAACCAAAATTGAGGGATATACTGTGGACAATGACAGATGTTTGAGATATAATAACTGGATTTACTTATATCCCAATGATGAATTTGGAAGTTTTGATCTTATGCAAAGCTCATAGAGCAGTGTGCATGGCTCATCCAGGAGTCATGAAGATGAGGACAGACCTTAAGCCCTTATTCTTCTAGAAGGGATAAAGGCGAACATCGTCAACTGTGTGGAGAGATGTCTAGAAGGTCAGCAGGTGAAGGCTGAACATAGACATCCAGCAGGATTGCTACGACCACATGCCATTCTGGAATTGACATGGGAGGTCATTTCAATGGAATTCACTGTAAATTTCCACTGACGGTAAGGAAGCATGACCCGATTGTCATGATAGTTGACACTCTGATGAAGAGTTCACATTTTTTCCCTATGCATACGACACATCAGGCACCAAGTATAGCTAGAGTTTATATCAACAAGATGTTGACACAGCTAGACGTACCAAAAGAATCATATCCGATAAGGGATTCAGTGTTTGCAAGATGATTTTGGAGAAATTTTCAAAGAGGCCTTGGGAACACCACTGAACTTTAGTACAACATGTCCTTGAGATAGATATACTGAACGAAGGAATGAACTAATTTGGGAAGGTTGTGTTGCACATGTGTGTGTTGGACCGACATAAATGTTGGGAATAGTTCTAGTCACTGGTCGAGTTGCATGCAACAACAATCATCAAAGAACCATTAATATGGTGCCATTTGAGATTCTTTATGGGTGACCATGTTAGGCACCTTTGATTTGGGATCAACTTGAGGATGGGGTCTTGGTAGGACTAGAAGCGATCCAAGAATTGAAAGAACAATTACAAATGATACGAAAGGGGATGGAAGAAGCGCAATATCGTCATAAGGGTTTGCCAATGCGCATCGCTTCAACCATAATTATGAAGGGCCTAATGGCTAGTTATGCCTCATTCTTTGAGGTGTCGCATAATATTTTTTTAGTTTCCATGTGCGAATTTAGTTCAGTGATCCTACGCATGAGATTGATTGATTTCTTGATGGATGTTGGGTAGGGTGCACTCACGGTGGAACCAATCCACTTTCTAGAACGTCACATTCAATAGCTACAGTGTCGAAGTATCGATCAGGTCAAGGTCCAGTAGGACAATTATAGTCCACACTCAACTACATGGAGGACACATATGGTATGCATCATCAGATTCCTTTTATTGATATCTAGACATTTAGATATTGTCAGATACTTTATTTTTTCATTTTTGTACTGTGAAACTTCGAGATGAAGTTTAAAACAAGAGGGGGTGTATGTAACATACCGCTCTTGCACGCAACCGATGTGACTTATTCTTGTGGACACTTTTGTGCAAGTGATCTGATTCACTATATGATTGATTGATTCAATTATGGAGCATGATGATGTTTGTGGATTTGATGATATGTTATTTTATGATATTTATATCGACAGGTGCTATTGACTGGTTTTCCTGAGTGTGAAAGACTCTGGACATTTGAGGATGTTGATGGCATCGATGGATATCCTTGGAATTTGGATCGAGTCAGGGAGCAGACAGTTATGGTTTGAATGTTTTAATATTACATATGTGGAATATGACTATATATTATGATGTTGATTGTTATCGCTGGCACATTTCGTTGACAGATGCAGGCTGACGATAGCTTGCTAACTAGACTCACATTAGGAGTAAAGGGGTCACGCACGACAACCCAAGATATTGAGGGAGACGTGTGGCAGCAGCCCTACCACAACTTGCTAGCACTCCCACCATGGCTCGAACTGTATGTTAACGATTACCTAGTTCGAGAGATCCACGATGCTGTGAGGGCACACTATGAAAGTTGCTCAGGATGATTCTAAGGGGCACGAAATAAGGTAGGGTCCTTATTCCTTAGAGGCCTTTAGTCTCCCACAAGGTCACCTGACGGACAATTGACTCCAGGGGTTTGACGTCTACCAAATCAGTTAAAAGGTGAGTGGCACCCTTGCAGCACGTAGTGCATCTTGAAGGGCACGTCGTGCAAATAAAACAAGAATGCAAGCAAGTGGCACCCTTAGAGCACGTAGTGTGTCTTGAAGGGTGTGTCACAATTTTTAAATCTGGTAAGTTAATAAACCTAGTACATAAAAAACTATGCCTCCTTAGGACCTAGTCGACCTTAAAAGAATGATGGTATGAGTAAAGTTTAAAAACTAATTTTCCCTTAAAAATTGTCGCCAAGCCTAGTGAATTTAAAACCTAGGTCTAAGTAGAACATGTGAACAAAAAACAAAAAAATGGACATATAACAAGAAGGGGGGTTAAAGAAAATTCAAACATTAATAATTAAGTTAAAATATTAATGGAGGATTAAATTATTAAAAGGGTAAATTGTTGTATATATCTAAACTTGCTAAATCTGAACTAAGAAGAAAAGGGGAAACTTAAGGAAAAGGGGAATGTCTAACATAGTAGGGAATCTAGTCTTTGGAACCTTCTAATTGTGAACTCAACTAGGTTTTAAGAAAGGYGTCAGTCATTTAAGAAATGTAAGRGAATAAAGGGACATCGATGAGTGTTTTTTAGGAACGCTTTTAGGTGGGTGAGGTAAATATGCAAATTTAATTAATTAATAAATTGATTTTCTGGTGCAACTAAGGGATCGTGTGACATGTGTACGAYAGAGGTTTATCCCAATTAAATTTAATAAAAAGAATCTAAAGAGGTTTTGTGAAACTAATCATTAATAAAAATATATATAAAGGATGGCGGAGGAGAATTAAGGGGATGACTGGTAGGCGTAAGGTTATACTGTTGATATTTTTCTTGATTGATTTTCTTGTGGAAGTTGGGATGCCCAACTCAATAGGGAGTGGTAGCGTGACCTTGCGAGGTGATCCGGGAGCTAGATTTATGTATGGATTTTGTGTGTGTGGACCCTTTGTGGCTCAAGGGGCTCAGGGGGGAGAAGAGTACCCCTAGCATTGGCTTGGAGGTACTAGTGAGGTATTCACAGTTAATAAGCGGGGAGATGGAAGGAGCGAGATTGCGGGAGAACAACTTCGATGTTCAACTCACCAGATATGATATCTTATTTTTTCATTTGTAAAAGATTAAATTGTGCATAAGTTTTATATGTTACCACAACCCTTGTATTCTGAATATCATTGATAACTTCCTTGTCATTGACAGGAAATCTTGGATGTAAATATTTGACAGTATAGATTATAACATTATTGTTAAGTCTTTATATATATTATATTTGGGACGCATTAATAAAGTTATATTTTTCTCAGCAAAATTATCTATCCCTATGTTCTCGTCTCTTTGAAATGATTTAAACCTGTGTCAATCTGGTTAAAGGAACTCCTGGTTACTATGAAAAGAGATTGTACTTCGTCACTTGGAGTAGCTATAATTATTACTATTATGGAATTAGTTTTGTGTTCTACTGGATAGCGCAACCTCATTCTGAGTATGGATATATTTCTTGGATAGCGCTAATCCACTATTAGGATCAACGTTGCCTTCTTCTACTACCTGAAATCCATTTTTCTTATGTGAATTTAAGGTTGATGGGCGATGCCACCTAGATCGCATTGTAAGACCATTTTGGGTCTGTATAGCTTCCAGGTCACAGAGTCTTCCCTTCTTTTGTTTCAGAGAGGTAAGGGGGCTCCGAGTCTCCACCTTTCCCTACTCGATCTTCTTAAACACTATGTTATTTTTGTGAACAATGGATAAACCCTTTCCCAATGATTTCCTTCCCACTTCATCCTTCCAATTCCATCCTTTGTTCTACGTTTTTGTCTCTACCCTCTGCTAATGCCAGGATTAAACCTTGATGAATTCATTGCTAGTATCCTCTGCTTAGGGGAGGAGTGTAAATGCATTTCTAAATATCCCTGCAATTTCTTCCTATACCCCCTGTGATTTGGGGGAGGGGGAGAATGTTCTTGCGATTGTTGGATGCCCCTGGAGTGATTTAGGAAGCCTCCTCGCATTTCCCCCTTATCCATAGAGTTTACCTATAGATTGGCATCCGATTTACTATCTAACCTATGCGATTCCCTTCCCATTCACCAAGAATTTCGTCCTTGCATCAGAACGATTTACCCGATCTTGCACAATGATTTTCCCTCACTAGATATAGTGAACAACCTCGAACGAGTTGTGTGGGTGGTGCCTTCACTCAACCATCATGCTCTTACTTAGCCGACGATCTCCTTGCTACCACAACATTTCCCTTAACTCAACGATTCCACTGTGGGTTTTCCAGTGCATGTCGCCATTCTGTAGAGTGATTATAGCCGAGACTTTCCTAGCGTTCCCACCATCCTTTTCTGTGACCTGGGCGGGAAAATCCTCTCTAAGAATTCAGGATTCCACTCTTCGAAGCGTTGGGGCATGTACACTCTGCACGGGAGTTTAGAAACGTTAATATTGTCGAAGAAAAACTATTTGTTTTCTTGAATTGGTTGTTGTCTTAATTTATGATATTGTTGGATTAATGAGATGGAAGGGCATCTTGTAAATCTAGTTGAGTTATGGAGGAGTCTTGATCCATTTAGTTTCCTGGTTTAATTATGATTATATATTTTCATATTCATGTTGCGTGTAAGCCATCTCTTACTCACCATCATCCTCGTGTACACTCTGTTCATGTCTTGATTAATACTCAAGTGATGCTAAAAGTGTTGAGTTGTTTATTATGTTAACCCCATGCCAAAATAGTTGGGTTCCATACTTACATGTGATTAATATGACCTTAATTAATAATAACTTAGGGTGATTATTTGGTCTATTTTTTTTTTTATGCTGGAACTTCAAATGATAGAGATATGTTAAATGTCTATCAAATTTTTGCCGCGTGGTCTTGGGGCATTGCAACTTTAGCACCTCCTTAGTAGGTCTTTTGATTTTTAAAATAAATACCTAACCCTTGTTGAATTTTTGTTTGCCTATACTTTAAGTTAGAGTAATAGTTAAGCTAGTTGCACCACGAACAATGGGTAATGCCTCTTGCGCCATGACCCTTCAATGTCAAAGAAGGTCTAGTTAAATAACGAGAATCGTTGCGCGCACTGAATTGAATATAATGCATGTTGGGTATACCTTAGACCTATTGCGCGCAACAAAAAATTGATGTTTGGAGTGTTGTTTAGTCGTAGGAGTGCTCACTTATGAAAATTGGAGCATTTAATTGATTAAACATATATTTTCTTACGCCTTTAATTAGTCAGTATTGATGGATTACTAATTATTTGTCCTTGCACCCTTAAATATAAATGTTGTTGGATTGATTTGAAATTGGGTTTACTTGTGCCGTGTAGTTAGAAGTTGATGTTTACCTTGCTCCTTTCCTTAAGGTAGATGTTGATCTTGTGCCCCAAATTAAGAATAAAGTTGATTGATTAATGCAAATTATGATGGCAATGTAATTATTTTAATCTTGCGCAATGATTAATAATTTGGTTGATAGTGATAAGGTGGATTATACTTGCGACCATAGAATGATGTGTTGATTATTGATCAAGTAACTCGACTTCTTACACAAATGGTTTTTATGTCATAATTATGATTCTAGATATTATCCTTCTAGAGCGTAATGAAAATTTATTATGATGGAGGGTTGCATTGTGGTTGGGCCTTATGCCTCGAAATTAACAGATAGACGCTTGTGCCTTGGATTTAATATGGTTTATTTTGTATGGTGTGGATGATTACCAGGTGCCTTGATTAATGGTGTTTAGGATTGATAGATTATTGTGAGTTCGATGATTGATTTAATATGGAAGTTAAGTAGATAATTGTTTGCGCCTTAAAAATGAAAAAGGAGTTGATTATTTGTGTCTTGGCTGTGTTGTTTCTTGATTGATTAGTATTTATTATCTCTTGCGCCATGGAATTTTTATGTTGCATGTTTTGGTTCATTAGAATGATATCGCGTCGATATGGGTTCCTCATGCACGACGATGATGTGTCAATTTGCTTCGTGATTTTTGTTAATGTGTTTCTGTTGTTTCATTTATTTTTGCACTATGCGTCAACGATGTCGTATTTAATTTTTGATGTATTTTCATATCACAACGTTTAAAAATTTTGACTCATTGTACGTCGTTCGGTTGTCGTAATGGAGGGGAGATTACACACAATGATGATGATGGAACTGATGATGAAAATATTGATCACGATGATGGTTACAATTTTGACAATGACGATCATGATGATGACAATGAAAATGATGATGATGATGACAATGATAATGATGAGGATGACGATGGATGTGATGATTATGATGCCAATGATGATGATGATGATGATGATGATGATGATGATGATGACACTGATGAAAATGAGCTCATGGGTGATTAGACACCACTACACACCATTAGAGAACTCATTGAATCGATTGTTATCATCTAAAAATGCAAGACCAATTTTCATTTTCAAAGGTCGATGCATCGACATATATGAACTTTGGAGCATCATGGTATGAGTTATTTTCAATGGCTGAGTTGACTCATTTGAGAGGTGGTGATGAACATCCATGCGTTTTTCTTTTGTTTCACATGTTGAGTGATATTCATCTATTTTTAGGTGTGTTTTGTTCAATTCAGTGAATCTATTTGGATAAAGGTTTCACATGCTTAAAACCACTTCAAACATATCTCAGTTTAACACTAACCTCTAATTTTCTTTGATAGGGTGTTGAATCCACAAAAAATGTTCATATAACAATCTATTAGCTATCCCTAATAATATAAAATTTTCATATTATTTTTAATGCATATTTTGGGAAATTATCCACATTGACAAGTTTTGTTTACAAAATTAATAAAAATATATAACACTTTGTATAATTACATATAATATTAATATTACTTATAATTACATAGGTTACCCATATTAATGTTCAAAATCTTATTCAATTTTATATGTTATTTTTCTTATTTACAAAGAAAAAGTTGTTATTTTTGTTTATATATTGATTGAAATTATATTGTTCATATGCATATCACACTTATATTTACCATGAGAAATAAAAGTCAAAATCTAATAGAAGAGATGGTAGATTTTGCTTTCTCATTTAACTTTTCTAAAATGTACTACTTTCTCATTTAACTTTTTGAAAATGTACTACTGGATAGCGCAACCTTATTTTGAGTATGAATATCTTTCTTGGATATCGCTAATCCACTATTAGGATCAACATTTCCTTCTTCTGCTACCTAAAATCCATTTTTCTTATGTGAATTTAAGGTTGATGGGCGATGTCACCTAGATCGTGTTGTAAGACCATTTGGGGTCTGTATAGCTTCTTGGTCCCAAAGTCTTCCCTTCTTGTGTTTCAGGGAGGTAAGGGGGCTCTGAGTCTCCACCTTTTCCTACTCGATCTTCTTAAACTCAATTTTATTTTTATGAACAACGATTAAACCCTTGCCCAATTATTTCCTTCCCACTTCATCCTTCCAATTCCATCCTTTGTTTTGCGTTTTTTTCACTACCCTCTACTAATGCCAGGATTGAACCTCGACGAATTCATTGCTAGTATCCTCTGCTTAGGGGAGGAGTGTAAATGCATTTCTAGATGTCCCTGCAATCGCTTCTTGTACCCCTTGTGATTTGGGGGAGGGGGAGAATGTTCTTGCGCTTGCTAGACACCCCTGGACTAATTTAGAAAGCCTCCTCACATTACCCCCTTCTCCATAGAGTTTACCTAGAGATTGGCATGCGATTTACTATCTATCGTTCGCGATTCCCTTCCCATTCACCAAGAATTTCGTCCCTTCATCACAACGATTTACCCGATCTTGCACAATGATTTTTCCTCGCTAAATACAGTGAACAACCTCGAACGAGTTGTGTGGGTGGTGCCTTCACTCAACCATCATGCTCTTACTTAGCTGACGATCTCCTTTCTACCACAACGTTTCCCTTAACTCAATGATTCCACTGCGGGTTTTCCAGTGTGTTTCACCATTCTACAGAGTGATTATAGCTGAGACTTGCCCAACGTCCCCACCGTCCTTTTCTGTTGGGTGGTAAAACCCTCTTTGAGAATCTGGGATTCCACTCTTCTAAGCGCTGAGGCATGTACACTCTACGCGGGAGTTTAGAAACATAAATATTGTCGAAGGAAAACTATTTCTTTTCTTGAAGTGGTTGTTGTCTTAATTTATGATATTGTTGGGTGAATGAGATCGAAGGGCATCTTGTAAATCTAGTTGAGTTATGGAGGAGTCTTGATCCGTTTAGTTTCCTAGTTTAATTATGATTATATATTTTCAGATTCATGTTGCATGTAAGCCATCTGTTACTCACCATCATCCTTGTGTATACTCTGTTCATGTCTTGATTAATACTCAAGTGATGTTAAAAGCGTTGAGTTGTTTATTATGTTAACCCGATGCCAAAATAGTTGGGTTCCATACTTACATGTGATTGATATGACCTTAATTAATAATAATTTAGGGTGATTATTTGGTTGATTTTGTTTTTTATGCTGGAACTTCAAATGATAGAGAGATGTTAAATTTCTATCAAATTTTTGTTGCATGGTCTTGGGGCATTGCACATTTAGCACCTCCTTAGTAGGTCTTTTGATTTTTAAAATAAATGCCTAACCCTTGTTGAATTTTTGTTTGCCTATACTTTAAGTTAGTGTAATAGTTAATGAT
>JASDQU010013313.1:16480-27918 GCA_032191745.1 Picea mariana
AGAGGTTTATCCCAATTAAATTTAATAAAAAGAATCTAAAGAGGTTTTGTGAAACTAATCATTAATAAAAATATATATAAAGGATGGCGGAGGAGAATTAAGGGGACGACTGGTAGGCGTAAGGTTACACTGTTGATATTTTTCTTGACTGATTTTCTTGTGGAAGTTGGGATGCCCAACTCAATAGGGAGTGGTAGCGTGACCTTGCGAGGTGAGCCGAGAGCTAGATTTCTCTATGGATTTTGTGTGTGTGGACCCTTTGTGGCTCAAGGGGCTCAGGGGGGAGAAGAGTACCCCTAGCATTGGCTTGGAGGTACTAGTGAGGTATTCACAGTTAACAAGCGGGGAGATGGAAGGAGCGAGATTGCAAGAGAACAACTTCAATGTTCAACTCACCATATATGATATCTTATCTTTTCATTTGTAAAATATTAAATTGTGCATAAGTTTTATATGTTACCGCAACCCTTGTATTCTGAATATCATTGATAACTTGTCATTGACAGGAAATCTTGGATGTAAATATTTGACAGTATAGATTATAATATTGTTGTTAAGTCTTTATATATATTATATTTGGGACGCATTAATAAAGTTATATTTTTCTCAGCAAAATTATCTATCCCTATGTTCTCGTCTCTTTGAAATGATTTAAACCTGTGTCAATCTGGTTAAAGGAACTCCTGGTTACTATGAAAAGAGATTTTACTTCGTCACTTGGAGTGGCTATAATTATTACTATTATGGAATTAGTTTTGTGTTCTACTGGATAGCGCAACCTCATTCTGAGTATGGATATATTTCCTGGATAGCGCTAATCCACTATTAGGATCAACGTTGCCTTCTTCTACTACCTGAAATCCATTTTGCTTATGTGAATTTAAGGTTGATGGGCGATGCCACCTAGATCGCGTTGTAAGACCATTTTGGGTCTGTATAGCTTCCAAGTCACAGAGTCTTCCCTTCTTTTGTTTCGGAGAGGTAAGGGGGATCCGAGTCTCCACCTTTCCCTACTCGATCTTCTTAAACACTATGTTCTTTTTGTGAACAATGGCTAAACCCTTTCCCAATGATTGCCTTCCCACTTCATCCTTCCAATTCCATCCTTTGTTCTATGTTTTTGTCTCTACCCTCTGCTAATGCCAGGATTAAACCTTGATGAATTCATTGCTAGTATCCTTTGCTTAGGGGAGGAGTGTAAATGCATTTATAAATGTCCCTGCAATTTCTTCCTATACCCCCTGTGATTTGGGGGAGGGGGAGAATGTTCTTGCGATTGCTGGATGCCCCTGGAGTGATTTAGGAAGCCTCCTCGCATTGCCCCCTTATCCATAGAGTTTACCTAGAGATTGTCATCCGATTTACTATCTAACCTCTGTGATTCCCTTCCCATTCACCAAGAATTTTGTCCTTGCATCAGAACGATTTACCCGATCTTGCACAATGATTTTCCCTCGCTAGATATAGTGAACAACCTCGAACGAGTTGTGTGGGTGGTGCCTTCACTCAACCATCATGCTCTTACTTAGCCGACGATCTCCTTGCTACCACAACATTTCCCTTAACTCAACGATTCCACTGTGGGTTTTCCAGTGCATGTCACCATTCTGCAGAGTGATTATAGCCGAGACTTGCCTAGCATTCCCACCATCCTTTTTTGTGACTTGGGCGGGAAAATCCTCTCTGAGAATTCAGGATTCCATTCTTTGAAGCGTTGGGGCATGTACACTCTGCGCGGGAGTTTAGAAACGTAAATATTGTCGAAGGAAAACTATTTGTTTTCTTGAATTGGTTGTTGTCTTAATTTATGATATTGTTGGATGAATGAGATGGAAGGGCATCTTGTAAATCTAGTTGAGTTATGGAGGAGTCTTGATCCATTTAGTTTCCTGGTTTAATTATGATTATATATTTTCATATTCATGTTGCGTGTAAGCCATCTCTTACTCACCATCATCCTCGTGTACACTCTGTTCATGTCTTGATTAATACTCAAGTGATGCTAAAAGTGTTGAGTTGTTTATTATGTTAACCCCATGCCAAAATAGTTGGGTTCCATACTTACATGTGATTAATATGACCTTAATTAATAATAACTTAGGGTGATTATTTGGTCGATTTTTTTTTTATGTTGGAACTTCAAATGATAGAGATATGCTAAATGTCTATCAAATTTTTGTTGCGTGGTCTTGGGGCATTTCACCTTTAGCACCTCCTTAGTAGGTCTTTTGATTTTTAAAAGAAATACCTAACCCTTGTTGAATTTTTGTTTGCTATACTTTAAGTTAGAGTAATAGTTAAGCTAGTTGCGCCACGAACAATGGGTAATGCCTCTTGCGCCATGACCCTTCAATGTCAAAGAAGGTCTAGTTAAATAATGAGAATCGTTGCACGCACTGAATTGAATATAATGCATGTTGGGTATACCTTAGACCTATTGCGCGCAACAAAAACTTGATGTTTGGAGTGTTGTTTAGTCGTAGGAGTGCTCGCTTATGAAAATTGGAGCATTTAATTGATTAAACATATATTTTCTTACGCCTTTAATTAGTCAGTATTGATGGATTACTAATTATTTGTCCTTGCACCCTTAAATATAAATGTTGTTGGATTGATTTGAAATTGGGTTTACTTGTACCGTGTAGTTAGAAGTTGATGTTTACCTTGCTCCTTGCCTTAAGGTAGATGTTGATCTTGTGCCCCAAATTAAGAATAAAGTTGATTGATTAATGCAAATTATGATGGCAATGCAATTATTTTAATCTTGCGCAGTGATTAATAATTTGGTTGATAGTGATAAGGTGGATTATACTTGCGACCATAGAATGATGTGTTGATTATTGATCAAGTAACTCGACTTCTTGCACAAATGGTTTTTATGTCATAATTATGATTCTAGATATTAGCCTTCTAGAGCGTAATGAAAATTTATTATGATGGAGGGTTGCATTGTGGTTGGGCCTTATGCCTCGAAATTAACGGATAGACGCTTGTGCCTTGGATTTAATATGGTTTATTTTGTATGGTGTGGATGATTACCGGGTTCCTTGATTAATGGTGTTTAGGATTGATAGATTATTGTGAATTTGATGATTGATTTAATATGGAAGTTAAGTAGATAATTGTTTGCGCCTTAAAAATGAAAAAGGAGTTGATTATTTGTGTCTTGGCTGTGTTGTTTATTGATTTATTAGTATTTATTATCTCTTGCGCCATGGAATTTTTATGTTGCATGTGTTGGTTCATTAGAATGATATCGTGTCGATATGGGTTCTTCATGCACGACGATGATGTGTCAATTTGCGTCATGATTGTTGTTAATGTGTTTCTGTTGTTTCATTTATTTTTGCACTATGCGTCAACGATGTCGTATTTAATTTTTGATGTATTTTCATATCACAACATTTAAAATTTTTGACTCATTGTACGTCGTTCGGTTGTCGTAATGACAGGGCCATTACACACAATGATGATGATGGAACTGATGATGAAAATATTGATCATGATGATGGTTACAATTTTGACAATGACGATCATGATGATGAAAATGAAAATGATGATGATGATGATAATGATAATGATGAGGATGACGATGGATGTGACGATTATGATGCCAATGAAAATGATGATGATGATGATGACACTGATGAAAATGAGCTCATGGGTGATTAGACACCACTACACACCACTAGAGAACTCATTGAATCGATTGTTATCATCTAAAAATGCAAGACCAATTTTCATTTTCAAAGGTCGATGCATCGACATATATGAACTTTGGAGCATCATGGTATGAGTTATTTTCAATGGCTGAGTTGACTCATTTGAGAGGTGGTGATGAACATCCATGTGTTTTTCTTTTGTTTCACATGTTGAATGATATTCATCTATTTTTAGGTGTATTTTGTTCAATTCAGTGAATCTATTTGGATAAAGGGTTCACATGCTTAAAACCACTTCAAACATATCTCAGTTCAACACTAACCTCTAATTTTCTTTGATAGGGTGTTGAATCCACAAAAAATGTTCATATAACAATCTATTAGCTATCCCTAATCATATAAAATTTTCATATTATTTTTAATGCATATTTTGGGAAATTATCCACATTGACAAGTTTTGTTTACAAAATTAATAAAAATATATAACACTTTGTATAATTACATATAATATTAATATTACTTATAATTACATAGGTTACCCATATTAATGTTCAAAATCTTATTCAATTTTATATGTTATTTTTCTTATTTACAAAGAAAAAGTTGTTATTTTTGTTTATATATTGATTGAAATTATATTGTTCATATGCATATCACACTTATATTTACCATGAGAAATAAAAGTCAAAATCTAATAGAAGATATGGTAGATTTTTCTTTCTCATTTAACTTTTCTAAAATGTACTACTTTCTCATTTAACTTTTTGAAAATATAAGTAAAAAAATAACTTCAGAAGATTTTGCTAACACTTTCAAATGTTCACCAATAACCCTCATAGTGATATAAGACAATTGAATTAACCTTTTAATCTAATTAATGATAAAATTGAAATCTAGTGTTAGTTGGGAGGTACTAGTGAGGTATTCACGGTTAACAAGCGGGGAGCTGGAAGGAGCGAGATCGACTTCGATGTTCAACTCACTGGATATGATATTTTATTTTTTCATTTGTAAAAGATTAAATTGTGCATAAGTTTTATATGTTACCGCAACCCTTGTATTCTGAATATCATTGATAACTTCCTTGTCATTGAAAGGAAATCTTGGATGTAAATATTTGAGAGTATAGATTATAATATTGTTGTTAAGTCTTTATATATATTATATTTGGGATGTGTTAATAAAGTTATATTTTTCTTAGCAAAATTATCTATCCCTATGTTCTCGTCTCTTTGAAATGATTTAAACCTGTGTCAATCTGGTTAAAGGAACTCCTGGTTACAATGAAAAGTGATTGTACTTCATCACTTGGAGTGGCTATAATTATTACTATTATGGAATTAGATTTGTGTTTCACTGGATAGCGCAACCTTATTTTGAGTATGAATATCTTTCTTGGATATCGCTAATCCACTATTAGGATCAACATTTCCTTCTTCTGCTACCTGAAATCCATTTTTCTTATGTGAATTTAAGGTTGATGGGCAATGTCACCTAGATCGTGTTGTAAGACCATTTGGGGTCTGTATAGCTTCTTGGTCGCAGAGTCTTCCCTTCTTGTGTTTCGGGGAGATAAGGGGGCTCCGAGTCTCCACCTTTTCCTACTCGATCTTCTTAAACTCAATGTTATTTTCATGAACAACGACTAAACCCTTGCCCAATTATTTCCTTCCCACTTCATCCTTCCAATTCCATCCTTTGTTTTGCGTTTTTTTCTCTACCCTCTACTAATGCCAGGATTGAACCTCGACGAATTCATTGCTAGTATCCTCTTCTTAGGGGAGGAGTGTAAATGCATTTCTAGATGTCCCTGCAATCGCTTCCTGTACCCCTTGTGATTTGGGGGAGGGGGAGAATGTTCTTGCACTTGCTAGACACCCCTGGACTAATTTAGAAAGCCTCCTCACATTACCCCCTTCTCCATAGAGTTTACCTAGAGATTGACATGCGATTTACTATCTATCATCCGCGATTCCCTTCCCATTCGCCAAGAATTTCGTCCCTGCATCACAACGATTTACCCGATCTTGCACAATGATTTTTCCTCGATAGATACAGTGAACAACCTCGAACAAGTTGTGTGGGTGGTGCCTTCACTCAACCATCATGCTGTTACTTAGATGACGATCTCCTTTCTACCACAACGTTTCCCTTAACTCAATGATTCCACTGTGGGTTTTTCAGTGTGTTTCACCATTATACAGAGTGATTATAGCCGAGACTTGCCCAACATCCCCACCGTCCTTTTCTGCTGGGTGGTAAAACCCTCTTTGAGAATCTTGGATTCCACTCTTCGAAGCGCTGAGGCATGTACACTCTACACGGGAGTTTAGAAACATAAATATTGTCGAAGGAAAACTATTTCTTTTCTTGAAGTGGTTGTTGTCTTAATTTATGATATTGTTGGGTGAATGAGATTGAAGGGCATCTTGTAAATCTAGTTGAGTTATGGAGGAGTCTTGATCCGTTTAGTTTTCTAGTTTAATTACGATTATATATTTTCAGATTCATGTTGCATGTAAGCCATATGTTACTCACCATCATCCTTGTGTATACTCTGTTCATGTCTTGATTAATACTCAAGTGATGCTAAAAGCGTTGAGTTGTTTATTATGTTAACCCGATGCCAAAATAGTTGGGTTTCATACTTACATGTGATTGATATGACCTTAATTAATAATAATTTAGGGTGATTATTTGGTTGATTTTGTTTTTTATGCTGGAACTTCAAATGATAGAGAGATGTTAAATTTCTATCAAATTTTTGTTGCGTGGTCTTGGGGAATTACACCTTTAGCACCTCCTTAGTAGGTCTTTTGATTTTTAAAATAAATGCCTAACCCTTGTTGAATTTTTGTTTGCCTATACTTTAAGTTAGTGTAATAGTTAATGATCCGTAGGATCTTTTAAATGACTATGGTTGAGTTTTAATTTTGCATGTGTTAATTAACCATTTGAGAGACTTAGTGAAAGAATGAGGAAAGAAGAATTATAACAGTCATATACATATGTGCAGATCTGAAATGAAAATATAAACAACAAACCATAACATGCAGATTGATAACGGAGTTCGGCACAACTTTTGCCTACGTCTCCGGGCCTTTTCTCTGTGGGGGAGGCTTCTTTATTTCTGTTCAAATGCTCAAAAGTACATCTCTACAATGCCAAATGGATGCAAGACTGATCTGTTCTTGTTCTCCCAGATCTTTAGAACCCTGCAAAGAAAACGACATGCAAAAAGGACGTCCGGAGCTCCCAAAAATGATCTGACAGCATCTCCTCCTCAAAAGCTTCTCTGCATCAAACTAACTTTGGCTTGGCTTTTCTCCAGCATAACTCTGCTTTGACTGACTGCCCATGGCCTCAAACAGGCCTGGTTTATATAGCCTTGAAGTTGGTTGCTCAGCTCCAACTTCCTCCAAGAATTTAGCCTCCAAAAATGCCCAATATCCCCCAAAAATGGAGAGAATAAACCAAAAATAGGCTGAATTAATGAAAAGAACCAATTCTCTGTTATAAAAAAACCCACTTTTATAAAGTATTGGGCGCTAGCCCCTTCCATTGGTGCACGCCCCCCTTAACTCAGTCATATGGGCTATTTTGGGCTGAGCGCGAGCCCCCTTATCTCACGCTACTCCCTGATTCCCGATCGCATGGCCTATTCACATGGCTACGGGGCTAACAGTATTAACACCCTGCGCTATTACATAGGTAGTGGTTCCATCAATCGCACTGCTCCCGGTTCTGGTTGAATGGTCGTATGGTTGTTTTTGTTTGCGCCAAGGGCTGTGGCTAAGCCCCGACCCTTTTTACCGCTGGGTAAACCTTTGAACTAATTTAAATACATTCTGTGCCAAACGGTAAACAAGCACCACCCATCGCCCGAGTGGCTAGCCCGAATTTGCGAGTCCTTTGACCCCCGTGAGGTCACGGGTTCGACCCCCGATGACATACAAATGTTTTATATAACCAACAAACCAATGGCAGGGTGCCACGTGGAATCCCTTGACTGGGCCACGTGGCACCTTTCCAACCAACCGGTGAATGCCATGCGTCAGCCACTGATTGGCCCACGTGCATGCCACGTCAACTCTGCTATACTGCCACGTCAACCTGCTGTACTCCCACCTGTTAGCCTGTGATTCATCCACATCGACTACTGTACTGCCCAGTCAACCTGCCCTGTCAGCCTACCACATCACCTGATGATGTCACCCGTGCCATGTGTCACCCTTTCAGTGGTGACATGTGTCACCTTAGGATTGGCCCAACTGTACCTCCGTACGCCCTAATATGCTTGCCATGTGTCCCTCCTTGGAGATGCCACGTGTCCTCTATACAGACCTACCACATGTCGCATGTACAGACATGCCACGTCAGCATCCGTACAGACTGTACGGACTGCACAGTGAGCAATTTTTTTTGCCTGTTTGACTTATTGGACAGAACGCGATATCTTCTCCATACGGAACCCGTTTGACAAAGTAAATATACCACCGGAATCAGGAAGACAAGACGGACACAATGGCATAGGTTTCGTTGCATTCCGAGCACTTTCATTTTTGAGCATTTTTCAAGCCCTATCAGGCTTCTAGATCCAATTCCGGATCAGTTAAGCTAGTTGCACCACGAACAATGGGTAATTCCTCTTGCGCCATGACCCTTCAGTGTCAAAGAAGGTCTAGTTAAATTACGTGAATCGTTGCGCCACTGAATTGAATATAATGCATGTTGGGTATACCTTAGACCTATTGCGCGCAACAAAAACTTGATGTTTGGAGTGTTGTTTAGTCGTAGGACTGCTTTCTTATGAAAATTTGAGCATTTGATTGATTAAACATATATTTTCTTATGCCTTTAATTAGTCAGTATTGATGGATTACTAATTATTTGTCCTTGCACCCTTAAATAGAAACGGGTTCACCCTGATGAATTACTAATTGATGGTAACATATTTAATTGCCTCTGTCCTATTTCAGTGGGTTCACCCTATTTGATGACGGACGTAAACCTAAGAAAAACTTGTACTACACATTCATAATCATCACTCCGTCGCAATTTTGATTGACAAAGGATACAACAAGCTTACTCTATGCTTTCATGCCGTAGCAATGTTTTACAACTCTTAATGTTATGGATATAACTAGTTACATTTCACTTGTTTTAAAATAATCAGATCAAGTTTTTGTTTTATATATTTATAACATTTTTTTCCCATTTATGATCATGTCAAGTTAATATTTATAATCAAAACAAATTTTATATATTTATAATTAGATCAAGTTTTTGTTAATATTTTTTCCAAATAACATAATTTTTTAGCATTTCATTCATTGATTTGAAGTTTTTTTGAATGGATGATAATAATATAATATCATTCCTCGAATCCAAAGATATCATGAATATTTTAATGATACTACACCTGAATATTGTCACATATTTCAAAATATGTGACAATATTTATTGGCAACATTACACACTACCACTTCGAAAAGGTAATCAGATATTGCGTGGCACGTGGACCATGGGAAAGGATAATGGGGTATTGCGAGGTGGGTGGACTGCTACCCTAGTAATGTTCAATGATGAGGTTAAGATCATTTTCTTACTTTCTTTTGCAAATTATTTTCTCTTTATTTAATTTTTGGGACGAATGTGATTAAAAGTTTAGCAGATATTGAAACGCTTATGTTCTAATTATATGTTGATGTTTCTAGTGTGTTTTCTTGTTTCTTTTTACATATTGTTTTCTTCCCGATCTTAATTCTTAGGATGCAAGTAATGAAAACTTTAAAAGAATATGATAGCTATTTTCGTGCAATGCTATCCTATCCATATGGAATATGTATATATGCTTGTGTGTACTTCTTATCAATGTGATTTTTGTGTGAAAACTTGTTTGGACTCTATTTCCTCTAATTTTTTTTTTCTTTTAAAAAGTTGTTGCAATCTTTCATTTCCAAGATGCATGTGCTAAGAATTGCAGCAGAATATTAGAAAGTTTACTCTGGAGATATGTTATTTTTTTTATGGAAATTAAATGTGATGGTTGGAGATTGAGTTTCCCATTAGTTGTTTTTATTGTTTTTCCATTGGCTGATTTTATTGCAAATAATTTGTTTGAACTATTTTATCTTTTCTTCTAATTATATGTCTATGTTTGTACTATGTTTTCTTGTTTCTTTTTACATATTCTTTTCTTCCTGACCTTAAATCTTAGTATGCAAGTAATTAAAACTTTAAAAGAATATGATATCTATTTTCTTGCAATGCTATCCTATACATATGGAATATGTATGTGTTTGCGTGTACTTCTTATCAATGTGATTTCTATGAGAACATATATCTATGTGTTTGTGTAATCCTTATTAATGTGACTTCTATGTGAACAACTTTGATGAGATATTTTCCTCTAAATTTTTGGTATCCTTTTTGTAGGTTTGTTGCAACTTTTTGTTTTTCAGGATACATGTGATTTGAAATTTAAGAGAACATTGAAATGCTTACTTTTTAGATTGGTTGTTGCTCTGTTTATGATAGTTAATTGTTATCCTTTTTGTAGGTTTGTTCCAACTTTTTGTTTTTCAGGATGCATGTGATTTGAAATTTAAGAGATTTTTTTTTATGAAAGCTAAGTGGGATGCCCATCAAAAAAATATAGCACTAATGAATTGGACAAAGTTTGCATTAGTTGTTTTGAAATTTTTTTTTCCCATACAAAATCATTAGAGGTGAAATGCTACCCAGAGGATGAGATACTTAACTTTTACACATTTTATTCTTTGTCTGATTTGTTTGAATTATTTTTTTTGCCTATGAAAAGTTCTTATAGGTGAAATTCTACCAAGATGATGAGATACTTAACTTTTACATTAATATGCATGTAGGATGTTTTCTATTGCCAATGATTTGTTTCAACTATTTTTTTTCCTTATGCAGAACCCTTTGTTGCAACTTTTTGGTTTTCAGGATGCATGTGATTTGAAATTTAAGAGAACATTGAAATGATTACTTTTTAGATTTGGTTGTTTCTCTGTTTATGATAGTTAAATGTTATCCTTTTTGCAGGTTTGTTCTAACTTTTTGTTTTTTAGGATGCATGTGATTTGAAATTTAAGAGTTACTGAGCTTACTTTTTAGATTGGTTGTTTCTTTGTTTATGATAAGTGGGATGCCCATAAACAAAATATAGCACTAATGAATTGGAAAAAGTTTGCATTAGTTGTTTTCTATTGTCAATGATATGCTTGAATTTGTTTTTTCCCATACAAAATCCTTAGAGGTGAAATGCTACCAAGAGGATGAGATACTTGACTTTTAATCGACACATTTTAGTCTTTGTCTGATTTGTTTGAATTATGTTTTTTTCCTATGAAAAATTCTTAGATGTGAAATGCTACCAAGATGATGAGATACTTAACTTTTACATTAATCGACATGTAGGATGTTTTTTATTGCCAATGATTTGTTTCAACTATTTTTTTCCCTTATGCAGAACCCTTTGAGGTGGAATGCTTCCAAGATGATAACACACTTAACTTCTTCATTAACCTGTATGTAGAAGTGGTTTGACACATTTTACCCTTTGAGGTGGAATGCCTCCAAGATGATAACATGCTTAACTTGTTCATTAATTGTAAGAGTGGTCTGGAACATTTTATTCTTTATGGTAACTTGTATTTTATTTTAATCATGTATGCTTCATAAATAATGTGTTGTATGTGTGAACAATGTTAATGGAGAGGCTTCCCTTGATTTTCTTGTTTATTTTTATTA
>JASDQU010013313.1:59280-84317 GCA_032191745.1 Picea mariana
GGAACCACATCGATCCATATTCATCATCTATCAATGCCAACTCATTGATCCATCTTCATCTATGCATTCTCATCAAGGACAATACATATTATATTACATAAATCATCAATCAATCAATCCCTTAAAATCAATCAATCACTTGACATCAATCAATCAAACCATTGGCATCAATGACAACATGATCCAACAAGCCTTACATGTCAATGAAAATAAACCCATGAAGTAAACCCCAATGCATAAAATGTACCATTACACATACTTCTTGATGGGTTCCTTGGGACATACTCCTTAGTGTGGATACTCACACACCTAATAAGGGGTAATAATGATCTTCCCATACTTAGAATTGGAAAATTGTATAACTTTTCATGCTTCTATGAAGTTTGAAGAGAATGCATTGTGATAACTATCTAATCACTTTTGTATTAACATGACTCATTTTATATGTTGTGTTTGGGTTGTGTACCATGCCTCCGATCTTCATGATGCATTGGAATATATGAGCCCCTTATTGGATGATGGATTTCACATAGCCACATGCTTGGTTGACACTTGGATCCTTTGGAGGATATCAGGGGATAGTAGCACAATTTATGGCAGATTCCTCCACAAGCTGAGAGAGGTTGTTCCACAGTTCTAGGAGCATGTTGAGCCTTTTGATGACATGAATCCCTTAACAAGGAACCGTAGCACACATGGGGCATGACATTGAGACTTATAGTGATAGGAAGTTGCATGATGATGATGATTATGATGATTATTATTTGATGGGATGTTACAACTTCTCTATAGTATGTTCGATATTTTCTTGAGGACATTTCACTCAGAGAGATGATGTGACATTATCGAAATACCCTTTTATGATGTGATGTGTTATTCTATCATAGGTTGTTGCACCTTMTGATGATGGGGAACCTTGATATAATGTTTCGGGCTTCTTAATGATGGTATGGAACCTTTTGATGAGTCTCCATACACTTTGGAGACAYGAGGTACCTCTTGCAGATAAAATGTTTCACCCTTTGATGGAAATGTTTCTCTTTTGAGCCCTTATTCACCACTTTTTAATTTAGTCATCCCATTTTGAGGCCACATGTTCCACACTTATGAGTTATAGATAACTTGTATGTGGGAMGATTTAATGTTTGAACTAATTTACTTCATMTTGGAGCAATCATTGGGCATTTTAGAGGCCTATCCACTCATGTATTGTGGATTTTMTGTGTATTGTTTTCTTATCTCTAGGGTTTATGAGAGATACAATCTTTATTTTATGTTTTTAGGGCTTATATTGTGTGATAAGGGTGCTAGATCTCTCATATAAGTAAGAGGCACACTTCTCACTTGTGAATAATTGTTATTTGTGGAGATATATCACTACTTGTCTACTTAAACTTTCTTTCTTATGAAGGATTTTATTGATGGTTAGTTAGAGTGAATTTTTTAGGAGATATGATCATGGATTCTCTACTACTACCTTGATGATCACTGCTAGTGTTTTTATGAACGAAACAATTATTAAGTGGTCTCTTTTCATGTTGTGGTTATGTTTATGAATGAATTTAAGTGTAATTTTGTTTCTCTAGTGTTGGTTAAGCATTCTCTTTGATTATTCTTGAACAAATACTTCTTATCAAATATTTGGAATATATATAGTGGAGAGTCATCCCTTTATTTATCTTAACATTTTAGGAGAATATCCTAGGGTTAGTAGTGAAAAACCTTTAGGTATCACTCTAAATAAATCCACTCATATCTCTTCAAAGGGATACTTAATTGACACCATATTGTTATAGAAAGATTCGCCTCAATCCATGCAACTTGATTAGAAGGCCTTTTCAAATTCTCTATGCAGACTTGAAGTCCTCTTTTGCAATTCCCAGAACTAAAAATCATATTTTCCACACATACACACCCTATCAGTTATACAACATGTGTATATGCAGGTTGGACTACTACATGCCATGTACATTGAGTTTGGTGCTCAAAATTAAAAATTGTGTTGGGTTTCCATGTCACGTCACGAGATCCATGATCCTTGAACTTCCATATATTGGAAACGTTTTGATTCAATGCTTCAATTCCATTTGAATGCTATAAATGGGCCATATCCAAACTGTGGAAAGAGAGAGAATTCAACTTTTTTGAGCAAAGTTACTCTGGAGAAATTATTCACTTCATATTGAGTCTACATCCCTTTGTCCTTTAAATTCTAAACACATTGTTTAGCCCCGAAGCCCTTCCCTCTTTGATGGAGAACCTCATTGTATGAGATTTCCTTTGGTGGAGGATTGAAGTGGTGGAGGCCGAGCTATAAGGGACTTAGTTTCTTGGTTTCGAGACATGCCAAAACATAAGTTTGTCACTCACACACCTTTGTTGATCATATTTTAATAGAAACACTATTTTCTTGTTCAATTAATATCTTGCAAATATTTGAATTGTTATTCCATGAGCATATTTTTTATGAATGTTGATGGACTATGCTATTATATGTGTTAACGATATATATTATCACCATATGCTTGCGCATCTTGGTTGTTGAGGACAAGTTGCAGGTATAAATCTTTGAGTCGAGTGCTCAACAATGGTCATCATTGAACTCCCAAACGAGGTAGGCCCTTTATCTTGTTTTGTTAGCATTTTTTGTTTATATAACATACTTGGGATTAGAGTTGATTTTTGCAGTCATTTCATCTATTGTGATTTACCCCTTTCTATAGATTGATTTTCCTCGTAACAAAATTGGTGACCATATTAGGGAATGAATCTTCTATTTTTGGGTTTGGAGTGTTTTTCTCCTTCGATTGCTCTCTGTTATCTTGAGTTTCCTTGTCGCATGATTGCTTGACGACCTATTTTCATTTTGAATCTGAGTTTCTTAGCCTTATCCTTAACCTGGAAGTGTTTTAATACATATACATAGTTTTTACCTTGACAATCACGAACATACGCGATCTGTCATTCTATAGGGCATGTACATTTGCAGTTTTTTCTTAAACAGTCGTGTACATAAACTATTTTTTCTTAGTTGATAAGTTTGGTGTTTTTTGGGTGAGATAGTTCTTGAGTCTTCTTGGGTCTTTGTCATAACTGTTGAGTGCCTACAAAGTGATAGGAAACCTTTCTTTGGTTGAATTTTTGGGTGATTTTTTCTTTCTCGTCATCTTTTTCATTGGTTGTCCTTGCATATTGGGCTGAGTGTTTTCTTCTTGGCATCTGGCTTGGTTTGTCTCTTTTTTCTTACAGTAGGGTCTATATATCAATTTGTTATTCAGTCCTTGAATTTTCATTCCTTATATTGAAAATACAAAATATACATTTTGCATTTTGGCATTTTTCTCTTTTAGGTTGTTTAGTATTGATATCCATACATGTATGGAAAGATTACATCTTATTGAAATTGCATAGTTGAATTGAAGGTTTCATTTTGAAAATATTTTCATCTTTTGAGAATTGAAGTTTAGGACTTAGATTTATGTTCATATTCATTTCCTTTATATGCTGAGTCATAACATCATTAGCTTCACAAACACATATTTTGAGTAAAGAAAATCCATTAAAAGTAATGCTGATTAATTTAAAATTGATTCGAAACTATTTTATTTTTCAGGGTACACAAACTACAGTAGGATATAGAGCCTTGGAATAGGATTTTGTGAGTAAAATTCTTCAAGGCTATTAGAATCAACATATGTGTCTGAATAAGGGAGTGGTGAAATCCATTATATAATTAGTGACGTTAGGAGGCTTTGCTCACAATGGAGTTAAGCATGAAGTCGTGTGAAGTTGGTTGAAGATATATCCCTCTAATACCTTCTTAGTGTTAGAGATATTTCTAGGGGTCTATCCATATATGGGAGTCTTTCTAGTACATTTATCTCTTTGAGAGGTGGTGCTTTCGATATTTTGGGCTTTTTTACCCTACCCATACAGTGAACCTGACTTCCGACTGTTCTCTTGTGCATTGGTTATATCATGGTGGCTTTAGTTGCTTGACATAGGTAGCCACATAGGTTGCTTGCAAGGGTTATTCTGCAAGTACCATGAGTCAAATAAGGGTCAGACAATACAAATCCTTTATGGAGGATTACCCTTCTGGGGGGATTTGACCAACTGTGATGTTAATCCCATGAGGGAACTTATAACTGATTATGATACCTACGATGTTTTGAAGGGAGTCTCAAGCCCCTCTTGGGAGAGGCATACCTACTTTAGTGAGGGAGGTCCCTTTTCATCCACTATATCCTGTTTGTGTGCATTTTTCCTTTTTGTTTATTTTGGTGTGCTATTTGATTATTGTCCTTAGGATTTTTTTATATCTCGAGTCTTGAGTCATCATGGAGCCAGACTAGCTTCCTCGCAGGTCTTTCCATTTGTTGAAGTTACCACCGCATCTTGAGTATTTTCCTTCTAAAAGGCCTAAAGTTATCAACCATGGTATACACACCTCCACCTACTAGACTTGTGATATACAAGTATGAGTACTGATTCGAGTCAGAAAAATATTTAGAGTCCTTCAAATCCCATACCTACCATAGTTAATGGGACTCATTCGACTCCTTCAACCACTTTGGTTGTGGTGCGAAAGATCTTCGTCCTTACTCCTATCCATCCTATGACTGCTACACAACCCATAGTAATGAACCCTTTTGGGTCCTTTTTTGGTAACTAGATAATGCTCATTCCATTCCTTCAGTCTCCAACCCTTTCTCTTTTGGTATGCCAAATATGACATCGCAATTTTCATCTTCGATTCCAACAAATAATACTAATTCTATTTTTTGACTTGGGGGCATGGATCCTCTGCTTTTTCCACTCTCGTTTGGTGGAGCTCACATTCCCTAAATGAATCCTATGGTTGGAAGCTAACCTCCTTTTCCTTCTAGGTCTAATCCTAGTCTTAATGCTTCTGAATGGAGTAATCAACTGGGCATACAAGATGCTTCCTATGTTTTGTTCTTTACAACTACCTCCTCCACACTGATTCAAACCAACACATTTGGTATGACAAATCCACCTCTATCCTCGATATTTCCACCTAGAGGGAGTCAAATTCATACTATGGGCACCCCCCAGCCTGGAGCTCCTCTAGCTGGGGAAAATGTTTTTAACCCTCATTATAAAATTTGTACTAGAATGGTGCCCAACCAACCTCTTATGAATCAATTTGGAGCAGGGTTTTACAATCATAGACAGGGCCACGGTGCATACTAGAACCCTGTATGGGTTGCGATTCCTCAACATCAATATTTCCTGAGAGCTTGGGGTCAAATGCCTTAACCCCGACTCCCCTTTCTGTACATGCTTAATTTTCCAGAGTTGTCAATATTAATGAATGACCTGGTGCATCATGACCCAACATGGTCGTTGCACCCCACCATGCTTCCTTTGGATATTCCAAAATTTGAGGGAAAGAATGGTGAGGGTCCTGGTGATTACATCATTAATTTTCATCTTTGGTGCTCTTCCAATTCCATTAACGATGATTCTATTCGTTTGAGACTATTTCAACGCACCCTTACGGGTGTTTCAGTGAAATGGTACATAGAGATACCAGGGAGAACATACAAGAATTTTAATCAGATGGTTTTATTTTTTTTCAACCACTTCTAGTTCTTGGTTCGTTATGATGCCAGCATATAACTTCTATCGGTGCCCCTCCAGGATAAATCCACCCATATCTCAAATCATATCCAAGAGTGTGGTAGACAAAAGAGGTTGATCAAAGCCTACAATGCTCCAGAGTTATGATTGGAATGGTTTCTTAAATACCTATTGCCTTATATTTCGATGGTTGTTTCTACATCCGGGGTAAAATTTGAAGAGTAAACTATTTTTAAATGCCAATAGTTAGATCTCATATATGCCCAATATGGGATGTTATATGAAATTATTCCTGATGCATCGAAGTCAAACTATGACCCTAGACAAAATCTCGGGCCTCATGTTGATGGCGTTATAGGCTCTACAAATACTAAGTATGCAGACTTGGTGATGAATCAATTGAAGGAGTTGTCTTTAAGCTAGTCTGTAGTAGGAAAAGATTTCTTTGTGTCCTCCACTCCCACCTAGTCGGTGGATGTGCATTATGTACAAACATCATCTAACCCAAATGGTAACCAACAACGAAGAGGGAATACAAGGAAAGGACATGGTAACAATCGTAAAGGTGGGAGGAATAATAATAATAATAATAATAATAATAAATCCAAGGGAAATGGTAATAATGATAGATAAAATAACAATGTTGGTGAGGGAAAGAAAGAAAACCAGAAGAAGTTTCCTTGCAATATTTGTACATGCAATCACCTTATCCACTTGTGCCCCAAACTTGAGGAATTTGTGAAGCTCTTATCTCAACCACCCGATGTGTTGACTAATCCTTTTATGCATAATCAACACATGGAGTTGAGCTCCTCCAATGTTGTAAATGCTTTGAATAGGAATCAAAACCCATCGATGCATGAAGGTGACCATCTATATGTAAATATGGTCAAGTCTTAGATGAATGTAGCCACTCAATCTCATGATTATAATTCTTCACAAGATGTTCTAGGTCTAGAGTCTCCCCCTCTTCCTAAAACACCTTTGCAAATAAAAAAGCTAGAGCCTCTGCCTCATATTCCATAAGGAGTACCAAAATTCTCTACCCATAACCATAATACTAGAGCTTACCAGAATTATTCAATTGTTGAATATCTGGGTCAAACCCCTTGTGCGGCGTCAAATTTGGAGGTGCTCCAAACGTATCCTTCACAGAGTAATGCCTTATTATTTGTGTTAGGATCTCTAGAACTGTGTGTCTATAAGATTATCAATTTTGATTTGACGGATGTGAAGCCTTGCTTGCCTTACCACGTGGCCTTTAAAATCCATGTGGATTACTCAAAGTATACCATCAAACTTAATGTTATTGATGAAGGCATTGCAACATGTGTGATGTCCCTAACCTATTGGAAATCCATTGGCTCTCCAACCCTCTCTCAATATCCAAATATGTTGACCTCATTTGATGGTTTTTCTTTCCGTCCCAATGACATTATTCCTACCTTTCCAGTCTTGTTAGGTGGAAAGATAGTGGATATGGATGTCGAGGTGGTTGATGTGCCCCTTGAATGTAACTTATTACTAGAGAGTAATTGGACTTAAGCTATGACTGCAATTATATCGTATATTTTCCATACCTTATGTTTTCCTCATGAAGGTAAAATTATGATGATCGATCAATTGTCCTTTTCTCATGATAGCCCCAATGCATTAGTTGGACCTTTGATCCCCGTGATCGAAAATTCTCAACCAAAAAATGAAGATATTGGTGTTGGAATGTATTCCTCCTTCATGGGTACCTTTGATTTTGTGGCACCAATCCATCATATCTATGCCATGTCCAATAGGTCTTATTTGTCAATGAGGTATGTTCCTTTCCACACTTCGTATTTTAATGATAATTGGACCATACATTCTTCGACCATGTCTTGTTAAGGTCAGTCACATATTGGAATGGTAATTCCACTGTCGATGACAGAGATAGCATATTAAGTTATTCTCAACTCTACTTCTTACCCAGATCTTGTCTCCTCATAGGTGGATGAGGAGGATCCTATTCTCTAGCCCATATGGGACACCTCATCATCTTGTTCACATGATTTCCTCAATGGTACTTTACCTATGGATAAATCCATCTTAGATGCCATGAATGGTTCTGATAGGCCATGGGATGATATGCATCATCGCTCTTACTTCCTCCCAGAGCTTGTTAAACTCGAACAATATGATTTTAGATCTACCTTGAGTGAGATGGTCAGTCACATCGTGGTTCCACTAGATACACATGGAATTTATGACGAAGGAAACATGGCGAGTATTTATCCTAGTGTCACGATCGACATCTATCGAACTCTATGAAAATTTGAAAATGTATATATCGGCACAGATTGTTTCTATGAATAAATTCAAATCTACACCGATCTCTTCAAAGAATTACATGATATATTTGCTTGGCCATATGAATAGATCTCAGGAATTGAACCTCGCATTGTCAAACATGAAATCAAAACCTATATGGATGTTAAACCTGTGCGACAATGAATTAGAAATCTTAATCCTAGGAAGTCCCCTGTTATTAAGGGAGAAGTACAAAAACTACTTAATGTTGGTTTCATCTACCCAGTTCCCTTGATTGAATGGGTATAAAACCCTATTCCCGTGAATAAGAAGAAAGGAACCATCTGTGTGTGTATGTATTTTCGACACCTGAAAAAGGCTTGTCCTAAAGACAATTTCTCAACACCTTTCATTGATCATATTCTCAATGACTATGCGGGAAGCAAGGTTTTTTCTTTTATGGACATATTTTCAGGATACAATCAAATTTAGATTAAACCCGAGGATCAACATAAGATGAAATTTATTTTTCCTTGGGGTACTTTTGCATATTGGAAAATGCCTTTCAGCCTTAAAAACGCTGGAGAAACCTTCCAACGAGCCATGACTTTTTCTTTTCACAATCTCAAACACATTGTCGAATCTTACCTCGATGATATCACTGCTCACTCTTATAAGAGAGTAGTCACTCTACCCACCTTCGACTAGTTTTTGAGATATGTCGTTATTATCGCATTCGTTTAAACCCTCACAAGTGCATCTTTTTCATTAAATCTGGCCACCTGTTAGGATTCTTAGTTTCTGAGCATGGGATCTTGGTGGATCTTATGAAGGTTGAGGAAATACTTTGATTGCCTCCCCCACACAACATTTGTCAGCTTCAAAGTTTACAGGGGAAAACTAACTTCTTAAGTCAGTTTATATTAAAGTATGGCAATATAAATAAGGGTTTCATGAGTCTCTTGAAAAAGGACATTTTGTTTATATGGGATGAGTGAGCCCATGAACCCTTCAATGATCTTAAGAAATCCTTGATGTCGAATCCTTTGTTGAAGCCTCCAGAATACAATAGAGATTACTTGTTTTGGTTCTATTTCAGAAAGATGATGAGCTCCATGATCATTTTCTACTACCTTAGTTGAAACTTAGTCATGCCTGAACATAAGGACTCTCATGTTGAGAATCTAGCCTTAGTTGTCGTGCACATGGTTCAAAGATTACGACACTATATATTTCTTTGAAAAAATACCGTAGTTGCTAGTGTCAATCCATTTCAATATGTCCTTACTAGGCTTATCATAGGAGGGAAATATAATAAATGGATTGTTATTCTGCAAGAGTTTCACCTCGATTTTTCTTCTGCGAAATCCAAGAAATTGCTAGTTTTTTCTGAGTTAATATCAGACTTTCCTCAAATAGATGAGGACGTCATTCACGTCAATTCGTTCATGGATGAAAACATTTTCCTTATATCATCATCGGAACCTTGGTATGGGGACATATTGATCTATCTTAAAACCTTGAAGTTCTCTCATTATCTGTCGAGAGACTATCGACTACGAATACAACATCAAGCTAAAAACTACCTAGTCATCGATGACACTTTGTATCTTCGAGGTGTAGATAATATCTTGCGTTGTTTCTTGATTCATGAAGAGTTTGAGTGAGTTCTTAATGAATTTCATAGTGGGGATTCTGGTGGTCATCTATCCAGGCTTGCGACAACCCAAAAAACATTGCGAGATGGTTAGTTTTGGCCGACAATTTTTAAATATTGTGTTGAAGCGGTCAAGAAGTGTCACCCTTTCTAGGTGTTCACTTATAATATCTGATCGCATCCATACCCTCTTCACCTGGTCATGACCATTGGTCCCTTCACCAAGTGGGGGGTGGATTCTGTGGATTGAAACCCAAATTTGGTTGGGGGGAATCAACATATTATCGTGAACATAGACTACTTTATTAAATGGGTAGAGACAATGCCTATGATTAAATCCAATGGTAAGAATGCAACATTTTTTGTATTCAACCAAATTATATCCTGGATCGAAATCCCAACAGATATTTTCACTAATCATGGAAACCATTTTTAGAATGAAATAATGAAAGAGTTAGCATCAAAACTGGGGTTTTAACATGGTCATTATTCCCCTTACTATCCCGAGGAAAATGTAAAAGTAGAGGTTGTGAAAAAATATCTCAAGACCATTTTACAAAAAACTGTCAACGAGAGCAAATAGAAATGCATTTAATTCTTTACCCTATTCTTTGGGAATACTGAACCTTGGTTAAGACTTCCATCATTTTTTCTCCTTTTCATTTAGTACATGGTGTGGAGCCGATCCTTTCTATTGAATGAAAAATCCATTCCCTTAGACTGGAATTTAATCTCTTACCTCACACTTTCAATCTTGAAGAACGCTATGTACACCTAGAGAGCCTAGATTAGCAACATCGAGACTCATCTACAGCTATCAAAGAAAATAAATGACATGTCAAGGTATAGTATGATAAGTTTGTCACTCTTCGACAGTACACTGTGGGTGACTTGGTCCTCTTGTATGACCAATCCAAAACACCATTGGGGGCAAGCAAGTTGAACCCCATGTGGCACAATCCTTATATCGTGCGACTTGTCTTATAAAAATGAGGCTATGAATTAGAATATTATGAAGGGAATATGTTGAATGAGCCTAAAAATGGGCTCTACTTGAAAATATATTACGCTTGAGCCCCAATATTGGGCGTAACTCTTTGTATAGATGTGTATCTTAGTGTATATATATCTTTTCCTTAGTGTCATCAGGTTCGTTATCGAGTTTTCCTTGGTTTTCAGATGTCAATAGACTCTTCAGTTTACTCAGGATTCACAGACGGTGCCAGTCATCATACCTGAAACTTGGATTCCACCGCTTGGTTCATTTACTCACCCAAGGGTCAACTGGTGTTTTCAGGTGGCGTTTGTCTAGGGCCATCGATGAATATTGTGGATGAATATAGCGTTGTTATAGAGCTTTTATGCGACATGATTTCAAATGGGGTTTATTATTTATAAGTTCTCCTAGACTCCCAGTTAGTAATATGTTAGTTGAATGACAGTTACTGTGTGCAAGACCCTACTCTACTCCAACGATTCCTACGGGCATGAATTTTGGAACAACATTTTTATTTTATTTCTTATAATCACATACCTAGAAGTTCCAATTATGTATCCAATGCATATGTTAATTATTTCCTAGATTGGAATTTGTCACATAACTAAAGTAAATAAAACTCATCCATCAGCGTACACATTATAACATATAAATAAATTTGAAGACCAATGTGTTTTATATTTCATCTCTCCAAAAATATGGTGTCATAGTACAAAATGGGGCTCACACCATAAAAATACATATATGGCCAGTAGATACAATAACCATGAAATCTATGTCTCTAGCACCAGATGCGTATCATGATAGCATACTATGATGTTTGTGAGACACTGAAAAAGTAGCACCCATGCACTGGGTGCACACACCACCTATCACTGCATAGCCTCTGGCAAATTCTCTACCTGAACCATAGGAATCATGTGTGTCAAACGAGAGAGGTTCCCCTACACATTTTGAATCACTCTATCTACATCTCCTTCCATTGTCTCATCTCCCCAGTTCCTCTAGAGATTTCATGGGAACCCATCTGGTCGTTGCAAACCCACATTTGTGCAACAAAGTAATTGTCAATACTTGATAACATAAAAAATTATTTGCGTCTTTTGTTCTCTTTGAAAAAAACAAAAAATTGAAATATCTATAAAACTTTTTTATACCTATATCTCCATAGGAGGAATATGGTGGCAGAGGCATATCTGGATCACCTCTATAGTCAATCCTAGCATAGGGGTGGTCATCTATGGCTATCACCTGTCGACGCCACCAGAAGAACAACTCATCGTTGTAGGGGGTTCGCACCCTACAACCTCCTAACTGCTTCATCACCTCGTTCCACCGTGACATGGATGGATCTAGCAGTCCACATGGAATGATCTCCACTCTAGGGATCAAACTTAGAACTCGCTCAAAGAAAAAACTACACAATATAAATGCGAACCCGAAATTCCTTTTCCTCCCCTACTTGTAGTTTGTGAGCTGGCTCTTCATGTTAGCCAGTAGTGAGGTACACCAGACGTAAACTATGGGTCACAATCACTCCACTACATAAAACATGAGTGGCCTTGATTCATGTTCCAATGAGGTTGACCTTGTGATTTGTGTAAGTACAAGGATGAGAAGATCATGTTCTTGATTGCCTTGAGGGGGAGTTGAATCCCTACTTTCTCTATGCCTGCAACAAAGTAGGTGGAAATGTAGTCCTATATGTTCATACCACCCCCAACTCCCTCGACTTTGATATTCACCACCTCTCTCTAGGCGATATAATCCTGTGATGAAATAGATGTCCTCTACTTCAATCCTCAATGGTTTCCCATCAAGATAAAATGCCTCTATATTCAGATCCCATAAGTTTATTAGCATTTGAAGAAACCTTACATGAGTCCTCATTCCTTTAAGATCCCAAAAATTGTAAATCTCGTATCTTTTTAGGGAAAGCTGGTCCCCCACATCTATTTCCACTGTTGCACCAACTTCCTCATTCTCTCTCTCTCTCCATTCAAGTACCATCCTGCAAAAGGAAAACCCTTTTTTGAGTCAAACTCTTTAAAAAACTTGTTTTTGGACTTGTACGCGGGCTGTAATATTAACAGTTGTATGTAGGGACACATATGTGTGGGAAATATTCTCTTTTCTCTCATACATGTCTCCACATATGCGATCYGATGAACTACAACTTGCGTACACCCTATTTCATAATTTGCACCCTTTAATRCTCAAAAAGTGGAGTCAAATTTAAATTTGTAAACCACTAGAAATGAAGAGGAGGAAAAGASTACTTCCTTCATCTAGACGATTGTCAATTTCATTGCTCGTAGCTCCTACTATCAGCACTTGAATATCATGGGCAAATTGGTCCAAAATGCACTATTTGGGTAAAAATGTAAAATGGTATGGTAAARTTGGTTATTTTTACTATCAATAGARAAATTTTACCCACTTTACATAGTTTTAGCTAATATTTTGACCTAGTGTACTAATAGTACAGTGGAAGGAGTTGGTTTTGGTGGTTTTATCCAGGGATTTTTGTGGTTTCTAGCGTCTTTCTGCCCGTTCATGAATTTGGCGGGTATTTTCTTTGACCAACATATATGATAGGTCATCACTCCATCTTGCATTTTTTCATTATCCTATGAATGTAATTTCTATGCCTTAGGTACAAACCCATTTATTAGTGACATATAACCTCTTTAGTGCTATTATAAATGTTGTTATTGAATGGTAGAGGCTTACCAAACATGGGATCCCTAGTTAGAAACTTTGTGCCATCTGGTTCCCATGCGAATATTATTCCATAAAGACCAGGAGTCCCTTATAGTTCCAATATCATTGTGTGTTCAAACCTCATATTCTTACTCATAAGAATTTTGACCTATACCTATGGGACTCCCACGAGTCTTTTTTAAGCTCTTTTCCTACTCTTTCAAAAAGAAAAAAGATTGTCGAGTGACCTTGTCTCTTTCATACTCGTTAATTGGATTTGAAAGTATGTCTACTTGGAATAAGTTTAACCCTTTTTTGGAGCAAGTAGACTAATTTCGAAAATGGAATACTCTAGTCACTAGTGGCTAGAAGAGTTCTCCTGGGTATTGTTTTATACTTTTTTGGGCCCAGGGGACTAAATTTACGAAAAAGGACATTCTTTGGAGTTAAGCTGTAATTGCATCTCATTCTCTTTCTTGCATCATTGGGCCTATTGTTGGTTCCCACTTTCGTGTTATAATCCTATTACCTCAGCAATTTTCATCACCATCCAAGAAGAGCCTTGTTTATATCCTTCGCAGCTTGACACCCTGTACCCTAAGAGGAAACATTCCCTGAGTGACCATGTCCTGTATGCACCTCCTAGCATTAAGAATAGGTATGTTCCATTTTTGGAACTAGTTTCTTACTTGTGACACTCATTTCCTTCTTTGTATCATATCATTCATTTGTCTATGAAAAAAAAAAAAGACGAGCGAGAAAAAAATATTATCTCATGTTGGCAACAATTGTGTCGCCTTTGAACAGAGAACAAAATTTTGAGTCCACTTGTCATCCAAAGTTTTGGTTTAGCATGAACTTAGGAAGTTGAGATTGTCACTTAGAGTTTACTTCTCTAACTGATTACTCTTCCAATCCCTATGAAGAGTTTGATTGGTGCCTCTTGCATCACAAAGTTTCATCATTAAGGCTATGCTGCCAGAGTCCTCCATATGTTTCATGCTCTTATTCAAAGAAAGTCTATAAGTCTATATCAACCATTCCTCAGAACTCTTGACTTTACATGTCGAACATACCCTCAGTATATCTCAGAGTTACATGAAGTTGTAGTCCTACCATGCACCTCAATCCTATTTTCATTATGGGTAGGTAACCTTGAACCCAACAATTGACATCTCCTCATTGGTCACTGACTAGAGGGTTTCCCTTGTGTTCGACGCAAGAGATATATTCACACATTGGGATTCTTGCAGTGTCTTGGATGCCATTAGTCTTATTGGTGGTTTCCTCTCCTTTTTGGGCAGTTTTCCTTATTGGATTGTATTCATAAGGTCTTTTTCATGCACTACCTGCATCTGGTTCATGCGAAAGATGCACAAGGCGATGGTTTGTGAACATGTTATTCATGCGAGTTCCTCCAAATCATTGAGCTATTGCTTTGTACCTCATGCTGACTGATGAGAGATGCCTTAATGCTCTCCTTTAAGTGGCTCTCCTTCCATCGAATTCAACTCATTTATTCTGGAAATGAGGCTAAGAGTCCTATGAGTACCTAGAGGCTTGCAATCATCAGTGGCAAGTTCTCCCACCATCGACAGTTGGGAATACATCAATGTCCCATGATCGATGGATTCTTAAAGTGTTCAAACTCAATACCTTTATTCACACTTGTAAGAATGTACTCGGTTCCTTGATACCTACTTTGATTATCGGTAGGTTGTCTCGTGTTTGCTAATGATATACCTTAATGACTGATAATCAAATGAAATCTTATTGTGTTCGACCTCAACTCCTTTATTGACATGATGTAGACTTGCATCTTTGGCAGATTGTGTAGAAGACTTGAATACACCAACTTATAGTAGAAACTTTCCTAAGTTGTTGTTATCAGTCATTGGACCAATACCTATATGACTTCAATGATTATGGGAGATCAGATTGTACTCCATTGTATACAGATATCTTCGGATTGTTATTGAGATTGGTTTTCACTGGGCCTTTTTCGTGACTATGAAAACCTGTGGCATGTATCTACTTTGTATTTCCTATTCATGGACATGAACAGTTGTTTGGTATATTTCCACATTGATCTGCAATGTAATTCAAATTGGAAGCCATGTGTACAAAGTCTTTATGGATTGTAATATTCTCGTGAGCAACTAGTTCATCCAGCTAGGTCTCCATTACTCCACTTCTAGTAATTATAATGTATTTCGGCCATCGTGAATACTCCTCTGACTTCACACATTAGGGGGCATCTGTTATAGCAGGATTTGTCTCACCCCATACAACTTTCTCAGAAGGATTTTTCCATTTTTCTATGTAGACTTGAATTCCCCTTTTGCACTTCCCAGAGATAAAAATCATATTTTTCCACATATATGTGCCCTATCATTTATACAACACGTGTATATGCATGTTGCACCACTATAGCCCGTGTACATCGAGTTTGGTGCTCAAAATTAAAAATTGTGATGGGTTTCCATGTCACGTCACAAGATCCATGATCCTTGACCTTCCATATATTGGAAACATTTCGACTGATCCTTCAATTCCATTTGAAGGCTATAAATGTGCCATATCAAAACCATGGAAAGAGAAATAATTCAACTTTTGAGAGAAAAATTACTATGGAGAAAGTATTCACTTCATATTGAGTCTGCATCCCTTTTTCTTGTAAAGTTTGAACACATTGTTCATCCCCCAGGTTCTTCCCTCTTTGATGGAGAACCTCATTGTCTCTCTTGTATGATTGAAGTGGTGAAGGCCCATCTAGAAGGGACTTAGTTTCTCAAATCTAAGACGTGCCGACACAAAATTTTGTCACTCACACACTTATGTTGATCATATTTTAATACAAATACTCTTTTCTCGTCCAATTAATATCTTGCAAATATTTGAATTGTTATTCCATGGGCATATTTGTTATGAATATTGATGGATTATGCTATTATATGTGCTAACAATATATATTATCACCATTTGGTTGTGTATATTAGTTGTTGAGGAGAAGTTCCAGGTATAAATCTTTGAGTCAGTGCTCAACAATGGTTTTCATCGAACGTCTGGACGAGGTAGGCCCTTTATCTTGTCTTGTTAGCATTTTCGTTTATATAGCATATTTGGGATTAGTGTTGATTTCTGAATTCATTCCGTCTTTTGTGGTTTACCCCTTTCCATAGAGATATTTTCCTTGTAACACATATACCCCCTAAAAAATAGTAGGAAGTAGTCTTTTATCCCAATAGTCAATCATTATTTTCTGAATTATACTTTTTTATTTTTATTTTAGGGTTAATTTAGGATTTTATTACAACTTTTGTTTTCATTGATAAAAGACTAATATGTTTTCCTATTTTGGCATGTTGGCATGTTCTTGACTTAACAAACATTGTTAAAACCATAATTCATATTTATGAAGTATAATTATAAACTTTTAAGGAAAAATGTCTATGGTTTTAGGCTTGTTATATTCTCTTTAATTTTTCAATTATGTTGGTTAATGAAGACCTAATTCAGCTCATTGTTTAAGGCTCTTTATTCATTAAATTATATCATGTTAAAGGGCTATTTTGTTTGTTTCTATAATAACTTAATTAGTGCTATAACTTTATATCTTTGTCATAGTTTTACAACAACACTAGAGACTTTTTCTTCATTTTATGTATTTGGAGATCCTCTTGAACCTATACTTGATTTGGAAAACTTATTAAATTAAAATAGATCTTCTTTACTTCAAATATGGAAATTGTGTTTTCTCACCACCCCATTAATACTTTGTTTATCCCTTTCATTGGTGGTATTTTGAGTAGTCACCTCGAGGGCGGATATACTTGTTTGTTTCTTTCCTAGGGAATCTTGGAGACCACTAGGGAAGTCTTCCTTGTATTGGATACTATTCATTCACTAATTAAAAAGAATTTATTGCCTAGATGATAATGACAATGGTAAAATAGTGGGTTGAGAAAAAAATGAAGAAAAAGATGCGAAATTTCATTTTTATATTTCTATTAAAACTAAAATGCATACACATTCTTTTCATATATAAAACTAGCTTTTTTCCAATTATTCACATGGAAGGGAAATTTTTTTTGTGGAGATTCAGCAAGCGATGAAGCCATTTAAACATGAATGTGTGTCCTTAGAGCATGTGCATGTTCTTAAAATTCATGACGACTATGCCTGCCCATTGCAACATATTTGGGAAGCAACTCTCTACACCCACGTGATGTTATATTCATCATAGAGGGGCGTGGGACTCTATCGATGTGGTTAATTTGTATCCCATTTGGAAACTTAAATGCTATGTTGTTTAATTTGTCTGCCATTTCGAAACTTAAATGCTATGTTGTTTTTAACCGTAGAGTGTTTTTTGTGTATTTTCATTTAAGGAACATGTTTTGAAAGCATTTCATAGCTAAAGCACTTTGCATATAAGAGATGCATGTGGTTGTTTGATTGAGGCACAATCTTAATGTAAAAGAACTTTTTGATAGACTTTAAGTAGTTTTGTATATCAGTTTTTATTTATTTAGATTGTTGTACTTTGTTTGTTGTGAATATTAATATTTTTGAGGAAATAAGGAGCAAAATATCATGGTCTTAGTTTCAATTTCAAAGTTTTGCAATTTTTTTTTTTAATTTTCATATTTACTAATTTATCTATATGTGTAATATTGGTTTTACTTTTTTTTATAAAAAAACTTTAATAAATGAATTATTTTAAATGGTATATTTTTACCTTAATTAATAGTGATTAAAAATTAACAAATAGCAGCTAATAATAGTTATCCTTATCCTGGTTATTAATTGACCACTAAATTATGATGAATTTTCTTACTAATAATTAAAAAATAAATAAAAATTTATCGCATAAAAAGTCCACATATCCACATTTATGTTCAACTGTCTATAAATGTAAAATTCTGACATTTATGATGAATTCAGAAAATAAAGTCACAAATACAATTATTGTTGATCATCTTATTTTTTGTTTAAAATATCATTTAAAAACCAAAAATCTCAATAAAAGAATTTTACCACAAATCTTGTGGACGGATAACGCCGATAGCTATACCCGGTTTAGGTCTACTAAAATAAGCTATACTATCTGCGGACTGGTTGGGATAGGGAACCATTTCTACAATGCATTAAAAAAAAAAAAAAATGTAATACAGGACTCCAAACTTTTCTGCAAGAAAGTCAAATGAGGGGTTTGAATTAAGGTTTATAAAACCTTGATCTATCTGCGACTGGTTGAGATAGGGAACAATTTCTACAGTGTATTAAAAAAAAAATTGTAATACACGACTCCAAACTTTTCTGCAAGAAAGTCAAATGAGGGTTTTGAATTAAGGTTTATAAAACCTTGGTATAACAAGGAATTTCATGAAACACTGATGTCGTAAAAATTTTGAGATAGGGAACAATTTCTACAGTGTATTAAAAAACAATTTGTAATACACGACTCCAAACTTTTCTGCAAGAAAGTCAAATGAGGGTTTTGAATTAAGGTTTATAAAACCTTGGTATAACAAGGAATTTCATGAAACACTGATGTCGTAAAAATTTACTGATTTACGATTAAGGTTTATTGCATAGTAATTGAAAAAAACCTAAAATGAACAACATTGTTTCCATAATGGCTCTAACCAATGGTATATAAGCATAGGATATCAGCAATAAATTTTGTTACACACTATAATGAAACTTTTCAAAGGATTTGAAACATTGAATTTTCTGTTTTTTATAAAAACAGAATAGTTGCTATAGAAATTAAATAACAAAATAGATCACCTGGGTCATACAAAGAGCCTAAGCACTGTAAAGTGTTTAGAGTGATGCTTGTGGGGCGCTTGAATAAGATGACGGTGATATCAGTGGTGAATCCACAGACGTGAATTCTTTGAGGAAGCCCATGGTCAAATTCTAGTTTAGTTTAACATTATTTTTAGGCATTGGCTAGAAATGGTTTTTTGGTGGGAATGAGGATATAGGTTTACATAAATCACTATTTTTTGTTGTTCAGAATCCATTTCTAAATGTAAAAATAGATTCAGCATGAAAAACTCAAATCTATGAATTCAACAATTTTTCATAGACAAATATCCGTATAACAAATCATCATTTAATAGAACCTTTAACCTACTACATATTTATTTTTAAGTCTCCACAATTTACCAATAAAAAACCCTAAATACAAAAAAATCAATTCATTATATTAAAAAGTAATATTAAATGCTAAGAATTTAATTTTAAAACTAATTTAGCTTAAGATCGATGAACTTAAAACATTTACAAATTCAATATGTGAAAATACTAACAAATGTAGTTGTGAATGTGATTGCTTACCAAAAAACATTTGCACAAATTACCAACAATGGACACAGCTAAGCCTAATGATAGCCAATTTCTCAACGTACAACACCTGGCCTAGCCTGTAGCTAGCTTCAATTGGAAATCCGCGTTTTCTTTCCACCTCCTCCCCTCCACATTTTCTGACTTACAGGCTTCTAGAGCGTCACTTGCGTGTCCGACCTTCTAATTATTTCTGTCGACTACGCGTCAAAATTAACAGAGGCCGTTCGTCGACTAATTGGTGACTTCCGGTTAATGGCAACTGGTTTTGATTACCGTTCCGGATTCATCTTACAATGACAGCCCAAGATCTAACCCATCCATCGGGTAATATGACTTCTGAGTCCGAAACACGGCTAAAGTGCGTGACAGCTCCATAGCCCAACTGGCTCGATGTTAATGTAATAATAATTTGTATTAAAAATGCGCATTTCAACGGGCGTTTCCTCATTCCCTGCTCCACACGACAATTATTCTGAATTGAACCAGCATTTATAGCCTCAGGATGCCTAGCAGAGTCCTCCTCCTCCTCTTCCTTCTTCTTCATAATTCTGTTGCAAAGCGAGCAGGGGTTGAATTAAACCCTGCGCCATCTTAATCTGCCCAATTCGATCGATATTATCTCCATCCATGAACGCTTCGAGAACTCCTAGTTCACCGGGTTATGTCCATTTCATTCTGATTGTTATCATCTGCATAGCTTTACCTCCCAGAGTTTATGCCAACTTCTACAGTGATATCGATGTAGCATGGGGTGATAACAATGTCAGGATATTCAATGATGGCGAGGAATTGCAGCTTTCTCTTACCAATTCTTCTGGTATTGCGTTTAAGAATATTCACAGCGATGCTTATTGATGTGTAACTCTATAGCTTATATTTTTGCAATATATTGTGAAGTATAGAATAATAGCTTTATATTTCTATCAAGCAGTATAACTAATTAGGTTTGGTATATTTGATTTAATTAGGTTCGGGATTTCAATCGAAGCAGGAGTTTTTGTTTGGAAGTAACGATATGTTTATGAAGCTGGTGCCCAATAATTCCGCCGGAACTGTTACGACATACTATGTGAGGATTCTGTTTGTGTGTAAATCAATCGATATGTTTCTCATTTCATGATATAGCGACAAATAGAAATCCTAGGGTATGTGCCAGATCTGCCTTCATTTTACTCCATTAATGAGTACTGAAATATTGAAATACACGCACATGGTGCAGTTATCTTCTACAGGTGACGGGCACGACGAAATTGATATGGAGTTCCTAGGAAACGTTTCTGGCGAGCCCTATGTTGTGCACACAAACATTTATATCAATGGTTCAGCTGATAGAGAGCAGCAGTTCTATTTATGGTTCGATCCAACAGCAGACTTCCACAATTATTCAATTCTCTGGAATCCACAGCAAATTGCGTAAGCTATCTCTATCTCTATATCTTCCTCGATTAGATTGGTTTGTAGGATTTCTCCATTTTGTTTTTTAGTTTATATATTAATGACAATGAGAATGAAGCTTACACTTATTGATAATTGATAATGTGCACAATATTTTTTAATTTAAAAATATAATTTGATGGTTAGTAATAAAAGATGCTAACATATATGAATAGATTTTTTATTCTTAGTGTAGTGTCAAATTAATGAATAGGATTTATTGTTCATAACTTTTTCACATTTATAAATGCATCAGCTAATCTGTTTAATTTTTCACATTGCTTAATCATATTAAAAAATTACTGTAAAGCTATATAATTACTACCAAAACTTTTTATTATCACTTTTATATGATTAAACCATAAATTGAAATGTGAACAGCCTCAGTCATATTTAGAGTGTGAATGGCATTCGTTTTTAATAGAGTGTGGGAATCTGAACCGCTTTTACTGCAGCATGGGGTTTTAACTGAGTGTCCAGTGTTCTTTTATTTTTTTCCTATGCGTGGCAGGGTTTCTTTTATTTTTTCCAATTACTGGGTTTTAACTGCGTATGCAGGGTTTTAACGCCATGCTTGAGAGGTTTTTTTTTTTTTCATGCCCCTAGGTAGGGTTTGAATTAATTTTAACCCCTTGCGCGGGGTTTTAACGCCGATACCTATCGGGGTTCACCAGCTGTGCTAGTGTAATGACTAATGTATCTATATATTTGTGAGCTACTTTTCAGGATTTTTGTTGATGGTTTGCCCATCAGAGTATTTGGAAACAATGAAGACATAGGCGTGCCATATCCGAATCAGCAGGCTATGAGAGCGTACTCGAGCTTATGGAACGGAGACCAATGGGCAACTCAAGGGGGGCGGGTGAAAATAGACTGGTCGCACTCACCATTTGTGGCTTCCTACAAGAATTTCAAAACAGACGCCTGTGAATGGAGAGGCAACGGCGGCGTTTCCCAGTGTTGGGCCAATAACTGGTGGAATCAGAGCTTCACCTATGCCCAACAAGGACAATTACAGTGGGTTCGTCGTAATTTTCTCATATACGATTACTGCAAAGATACGGCCCGATTCAATTATCAGCTTCCACCCGAATGCTCCCGACAACCACAGTAAAAGAAATTCCGGCCATACCACTAATCTCGGTGCGTGCAGTTTATCGTTGGAGTCTTCTTCTATCCCATTAAAATCCCCTAGACAGTTCAAACAAAGATCCCCGATCTCTCGACGGCTAGAAAAAAATCTATTTTATCTCAACGACCTTTGCTGTTTTTAAGTAGAGATCTCGACGTTGTGTAACTATTAGCATTTGGTTCATTTTGTTTTCAAATAGATAATTGTAAGTGCTGCCCGATATATCTATGTTCCCGTTTTAGTCACTCTAATTTATTTTTTTCCTAATTACATGAAATAATATCTTGAAAATTAAATTTAAGCTTTCATTCCACAATGTATTAGATAAATGATAATAATGTAATGAAGATAATTACATAGTTGGCTGATTTTATGTTTTCTTATTAGTGTCTAAGGTCCAAAGGGACAATAACTATGCATAATTAGTTGACTTCATATTAATATGTCTTTTGACTATAAATTTTGGCATCATCTCTATTGTTAGAACTATAGAAGTAAAAACATTCAGAGTCTTATTGCTAGCTTGTTTCAGTGTTCCCAATGTTGTAAATGTTTAGATATCCAAAGTTTTGAGCATGGCTCCTCTTTTTTAATTTTTTAATTTTTATTGAAATGTTTACATACTGAAAGTTATGAGCATTGACGCTCTTTTTTAATGTTTTTCTTATTTCTATTTGTATTGAAATGTTTACATACCGAAAGTTTTGAGCATTGACACTCTTTTTGATGTACTTGAATTGGCCTCATAGCTTAAATGTTTACATAGCGCAAGGTCCTTAAACAACCCTGACAACTTTAAATGTTTACTTAAATAGGCTTCTGACAATACATTTTTCCTCGAATTTTTCCATAAAATGTTGGACTGAATTTGGACAATATTGTTGTCCACCGCCAGTTGCATAGTCATCATATATTTCATACTTCTTCTATGCTTGGAATGCAATTTAGTCCTTATTGAAGATACATATATTGTTTATTGGTTCACTGGCTGCTTCTTGTTCATTGGTTCGTTGGTTTGTCTGTTCTTGCTTGTTGTTGTTTGGTTCAACTTTGCAAGGTTGAGGTCTTGCACCTACAATTGGACCCGTCGGTGCTTGTTGCTTGCTTTTGTTTGCTTGAACTTTGCAAAGTTGGGGTCCTGCACCCGCAATTGGACCTGTCAGTGCTTGTTGCTTGCTTTTGTTTGCTTCAACTTTGCAAATTTGGGGTCCTGCACCCGCAATTGGAGTTGTTTTTTTACTTTGTGGGGTTCTAGTCCTGCACCCACAATTCGACCTACGCTTTTGTCGTTCATTGTTGCCGATTGAGTTTCGATACCATAATTTCATTCATATTCATTCTTTGTTTTTAATTGTTTGTAGTTTGCAAGTAAGAATGTTTAAGTATTTCCACTGGCATGGTGGTCATATGTTTCAGATTTTTTCTATGCTTGGAATGCAATTTGGTCATCATTGAAGATACCTATATTGTTTATTGTTTTTGCTTGTTCATTGGTTCGTCAGTTCCTTAGTTGTTGCTTGTTGTTGTTTGGTTCAACTTTGCAAGTTTGAGGTCTTGCAACTACAGTTGGACCTGTTGGTGCTTGCTCACTGGTTATAATATGTAAGAACTACAACTTGAAAAATTATATGTAAAAACATTATGCAATCTATACTCTATTCCTTATGGATATGAAATAATTATTTTCCTATTGGATCGTATACTCTAATCATTATGTATATGAAATACTATGTTTTTATTAATATTTTATTAGTGACATTATATTTAAGATTGTAGCTTTTCTTTTTCACTTACAATTGTTTGAATTTTTTTTAATGTTAATTCATCATATATCAATTAATTGTAATTTTTAATATATTAAAAAAACAACTATTAATAAAAATAAATAAGTATGAACCTCATATGGAGTGATAGATAGAAACCTTGCAAATTGAGAATTTAATAGCCATGCCTCCACTCCCACCTTTAGTCTACTCGATATGAGTGACATTCATTTGACAGGATCAAAGTTGCGCGTGCACATAGGGATTGGTTTAATGGACCACTCAATGCTATAGTATCAAAAATCCTGGATTGGTACGAGCCGCATGAGTTTAATATTCCATCTATAAACATGTATGCATAACATAAATAAATAGCTAGAAATGGCAGATGAACAACAATATACCATAATAACACAACAATAATATCAAAATGGTACCATAATAACACCAGAAAGAGAACTTTGATTACTGAGAGCAATGTTCACTTTCCTCTTCAAGGGGGCAACCTCCAACAAAGTAGAGCTCTATTACAATAATATCCAAGACAAAAGTTCTCATACCCTCGAATCATATTTATACTAAATATGTCTATCAAAATAACCATCTAGAGGAAGATCCTTCTAGAAGTGAAATCTTCTATTAGGTCTTCTTACATTGCACTTATTCTTCCTTATTGCTAGAACTTATTAATATTGACCTTTATTACATTGGAATATATTATTCTACCTACATGAGGGGTTATATCCCTAACATGTCCTCCCCCTTAAAAACAACCTTGTCCTCAAGGCTTGAGATGTGGAAATTGTCGCAGAATGGTAGTTGGTTCCCAAGTGGCATTTGTTCGATTTGTATCTTTCCACTGAACTAGCACTTCCTTGTTGGTTCACTGACGCAGACGACGCTCATGTTCGTCCAAAATGGCTTGTGGATATAGCCAAATGGATCCATCTTCGTCTAACTCAGGAATATTGGTTTGAGTATGACACTTAGTTCCAATCACCTTCTTTTACTTTAAGCATGAAACCAGAAAAATATGATGGATCTTAGAATGACTGGGAAAAGCTAACCGATAAGCCACCTATCCAACACGCTTGAGAATAGTAT
>JASDQU010013313.1:100951-112230 GCA_032191745.1 Picea mariana
CATGTGTCCTATTAGATCGGAAAACTGAAGGTTACTTCGATACTTTACCCTGAGTTATCGGATTTATGCCACTTCTCCTCTAGATCGGACGACCCATATTCACTACGAGTCTTTGTATTTCATAAGTTTCAACATTCAACCAAAACTCAAATGCAACTCACCCAAAGATTGTGATCTTCCACCATGTGTCCCTCTGGATCTAACGGTGCAGACCTCTTCGACTCTTCGACTCTTTCATGCTTTGGATATTCGGACTTTGGGAGTTTCAAACTTCTATGCACTCATTTCTTTTGGAGTGATTTCACCCGAAACATATGATCTCTTGACGCGTGTCTCCCCCTTGATCCGATGGCCACTATCTGCTTTAGTTCTTCGGGTTTTGGGAGTTTCAACTCCCACACACTCGTTCCTCCCGTAGTGCTTTCACCCGAAAATGCAGATATTTCGCCACCTGTCACCCTGGATGATGGATGGTCCCTATTTTCTATGATACTTTGGGACTTTTACATGTCCACTCTCTTGCACACACAAGGGTTAAGTATTGTTCAGTTATCTTCAGATCCAATGGTTGTTGGTCCTTTGCGCTCATATCCAACAGATTGGGTCTATTCCTCTCCTCTACACTTCCTTCATTCATTGAACGTAGATCTAACGGTCCAAGCTCCTCTCCACAACCAATCAGATGGTTGTTGTCGCTCCTCCTCCTAATCTTTTGATTTCTTCCACCTTGGAAGAGTTTTGTCAGTGTTCAAAGGTTTCAACCTTTGAACTTTCTCTTGTGAACCTGACTACTCTGAGTCTCGCTTGTGCTTCTGAAAGCATTATTTCCTCTGAGCTTTAGGACTTAGAATAACTCTGTAACCCACACAATCCTTGCATTATCCCTTTTGAGCTTGAAAATAAATTCTTCTCACCCTCCTGGCATTTTTCTTGCTCAATGCACACTTTGCAGAGCTTCTCTTTACAGAGTGTTCATTAACTCTATCTCTTTAAGAACTCAACATAGAGTTATTTATGTGCACTCATTGCACTTATGTTGATGAAGGTTCAATGATATCTCTCTTGAGATTTTCTGAGGTTAACTCACCTCTGTCAACGCACTCCTTGCTGACAATGTGCACTCCTTGCACTCAAAACTCAAAGATGAGAAAAAACTGAAAATCATACAATACTTTGCCAGTTCATACATTTAAAACATGAATGACATGTAAAATCATAACAATAAACACAAACATGAAAACATACCATGTGCAGGAAAAACTTCTTTTCTATTATCTCTGTGTGTCTATACAGATGTTTACGAAAACTGGACTTCAACAGAGTCCCAGTTCTCTCAATTTCTCCTATCCTAACTCTATCCCGAGTTCTTCTTATGAGACCTCTCTTAATCCTCCTAACTCTCCTTATGAAATATGATACAATATCTATTTACAAAAGAGGGGCTCTGCAAGATTTTCCTCTCTCACCTAACCTCATCTATTACATTGAAGTTTCATAAATGGCCATCTAGTCTAAATTGAACCTAGAGCCATCAACCTGACAGCCATTAAAGACAACCTTATCTTCTGTTTGTTCAAATATATGTCTTGGTTTTCACTCAAGATTACAACATGATTCTTTATAGGATTATATTTCATATTTAAAAATGGTAGGGTCAATGCCTCTCCTTCTCTGAAATGCACGTTGATGTGCTGGAATGATGGCACATTGTTGAGGTGGAGCGATTCTCCTACATCATACTCCACTACTAGGAAAATCATCAGCTCCTACTCATGAGCTCCTCTTCTCCATTGTTGAAATCCTCCTGGATACCAAAATTTTCCTTGGAGTTGTCCTCTTGCTATTCTCCAGCTATATTGTTGTTGTTGCTTATTTTTCTTCTTTCTTGCTGCTATGGCAGGTTCTCCTCTGTTCAAATCCCCTTTCCTGACTGATTCTAATGACCTCACCATCAAATTCCTAATATCCTTTATAACCCTGTCCAGTTGCTCCAGTGGCTGGTTCTTCTTATGCAGTCTTCTCGAATGCAACTCTTCCCTATTGGTGGGTAGATAATCTTGAACCCCCATGTCATTTTCTTCTTCTTTTGTGGCATTATCTTGTCGCCCTATTGCAGGCTCCAATTTTTTAGTCTTGTTGGCCCTTGAGCATTGTTTGGAGATCCTTGGTCAGGTTTGACCCCTTTTTGGGACTTCGATAGGTTGTCGAAGGTGGAGTGCAAGCCGAAGTGAAGATCGTGGGATCTTGGCCCATTTTTAGGAAATTTTTGTGTTTTGGGCTTATGTAACAGGTATGGTATGTCGGCCCATGGTTTTACCCATGTTTAGGCCATTTTTTACTGTATAAATAGAAACCTAGGCGATGTAATTAAGTTTTCTGCTAAGGGAAAGTGAAGGCCAACGTGCTAAGTGTAAGTGATAGTTGTAATTGCTTTGTGCATACTATGTAAGACTTTCAAGGCTAAGTGCAAGTAACTGTAAGTGTCTGTGTAAGGGCTTTGTGTTGTAACCTAGCTTGGGGAAGGAGGATCTGGTGAGGTGCACATAAATATCCTATCCTCTGTAGAGTAGAATTTTGAGGCTATGTGCTTGTAAGAAGCTTGACATGAAGATAGTAAAGAAGAGAAGAGTTGGCAGATGTAGCCCTAGGGAGAGGGTGAACCATGTATATCCTGTTGTTATGTGTGATTGATGTTGTGTTCTTCTAATCACTGATATACTGTCAATGCAATATTGTGTTAAATCGGAGATATAGTTTGTGCAGTAGGCTTAAGAAAGATAAAGAATCACTAGATCTATGTGAGAGTGTTGCTCTGGATCCACTTTGCATTTCCTCTGGTTGTAGACACCTGTGTCCTGTAACCCCCTATAGATACTTCGGGTGAGACTGCATCTTCTCTGTAGGTGTTGTCGAAAGGGCCAGTAGTTAGGTATTGTTGGCATGCTATTAGAACTGAACCCCAGGTCTACCCCTGTGCCAACAAATGGTTCTGTTGTTAGGACCTAAAACTATGATTGTTGGGAACTAAGGAAAATAAAGAAATATATGTGCATAGATCTGTTTCTTTAGTGCGTCGTATTCTACTTGACTTATGAAAGATCTGTTCTAAGAAAATAAGTCTGATCTGAAGAAAAGAGGTAAGATCTGAAAGCTTTGAGTCCTGATAAAGGTAAAGTGATTTTTTTTTATTAAAGAGGTAAGATTTGAAATCTTTGTTCTTTGATAGAGGTAAGATAAATGGAAATTTTTGTTTCGAAAGTATGGATCTAGGAATGTTTGATAAATTTGGTCTTAGTATGAAAACTAAGGTACAACTAGAAGAAAGAAGGTTTGATATGAGCATATCTAATAAAAATAATGAAAGCTATGTTATTCCTATGCATAGAAAGAATGTTTGGACTAACAAATGGATGCAGGACCCTAGGAAGAATTTTTTACAGGTTAGCTACCACGATCCTAGTGCGCAGTAAAAGAAAGGCTGGGGATAATTTAAGAGGAAGAGAGGATTAAACCTTTGTTATAGTTGTATAAGACTAGGCCATCTTGCTAAGGATTTCCCTGATAGACGACCTAGTTGTCTTTGTTGTAAAGCTATGAACCATGAAGTTCTGGATTTCACTAGAATGATTGCCAAACTTGAAAGAATGAATATGGAACAAGAAAAACATGAGAAAGACTCATAAATTAATATTATGGTAGAACCCTAGAAAGAATCAAAGACTGTATTACTACAAATGAAAGGAACCTTGAATGACCACAAAGATAGAAACTTATCAGATATCTTCAAAGAGAAAAAGTTCATAGAAACAAGAATAGGAGACTTGAACATAAATTTTGTTATGGATGAGAAAACACAGGTGAATGTTATGATAGAAATAACTATGATTCATTCATTGGGAGGAATAGGATCATTTAGAGGAAAATTAATAACCCTATGTGGAAGACTTACCCAGATATCTATGAGTGCTCATGGAACTTCGACAGAGGAAGAATTTGAGGTTATTAAATTTGTTAAGAATAGTGGCCCATTTGATTTATTGCTAGTAAAAACCTAGATTGAGAAAGATCAGACCCGGATAAAAGAAGAAGAATCCCTTGAACACAAAAATCAAGAATTAAAAGATTTCATGACTAGGAGAATAACACACTTGATAGAATAACAAGAGAATAGTTTGAAGTTGTTCAGAACTAGAAACTTGGATGTCGAAGTTGAAACAACACATACATACTTGAAAAAATTGTCCATACAAGAGGGTGGAGAACCTACCCTAGTCAGAGAAGAAATATTGGACTTGAACCCTACGAAATACCATCAACAACGTGAAGTTATTATGCCAAGAGAAGATAAGAATCAAAATGGTAAGAGGAACCCAGTAGCGCAAATCATAGGGAAGAAGGCTAGAAAGCTCAGCAAGAAGAAAGCAATGTTGGAAAAATTACAGGAAGCCCCAAGGAAGACTTCACAGAAGGAAAGCCTCCAGAATTTGAACTTCGCTAGAATATCAGAGAATCTCATATTGGCACTTCTCCATGGTAGAGCGATATGACCATTGGAGGCATTATAACCATTAGATTGGCATTTCTGAACGGTTAGAATAACAGTTAATATCAAAAATCTCACCATCAGATCGTTGGGACCGCGCCGTAACAGATATAACAGCATTGATGAAGAGTTCTTGTCCATTAGAAGGATCTGTTACATCACTTTCTACTTATCCCGTCGACTGTTTCGCCGGGCACACTTTCGCGAATTGTATCCGAGCCAACTAGAGAACTCATTGTTACTATATTTTTCTTATTGAGACCTTGCCATCTATTTTATTGCATTGAGAAATTGTTCATCAGCCTAAGATATCCAATATCAAGCGTGCATGTTAGACGAGCTTAGTGTAGTGGAAAATTTAGTAGTGGAAATTTTAATCGATCTAATGGTAGGGCGAGTGATCTCCATAGAATTTCAAGCCTCATCAATGAGAGGAGTGCAAGCCTCCCCGTTGAATTCTTGTGGATCTGAACCATCCCGAGCTGCAAAAGAGGAAAGGACTAAGCATAGAGATGACTCAGCAAACACAAAATTAATCCCATCCATCCTGCCTTAATACATCCCACCTGTGGCCAGTCTGGTGAGTCATGATAGTGTTCCAAGAGATTTCAAATACAGAGTTATCACATCATACCTCCCAAAGGGGATACATGCAGTTAGACCACAATTGGAGAGAATTGCAACTATGAAGATCAATGACTATAATCTAGGAGACCGCCAGACCTATGGCATGCTCGTGCCTCACAAGTACTTGACCAAGATGAAGACCAAGATGAAGGGAAAGAAATCAAAAAATCATTCCCCAACCATGGACCATGAACATCACGCAGTCCATTATCCTGAACGTAATGAAAATCCCACATTTTGGAAGGAACCAGAAGGTTAACACGTGCATTAAACTCCTATTGTTGTGCTTCCATGATGGTTATTTATGTCTAGGCAGATGCATCACCGTCAATCCAATGTTGATCCATAGGATCACTGGCCTAAGTATGCAAGGAACCGACCCATAGGACGTTTACCTAGGGAAGGTTGTAGATCACACCATGGCACAGAGGATAAAATATACTTATGGTGATGTAGAGAAGGGAACGCGAGGCTACAAGGTAGCCTTTATTCATAATGGCATAGTGCGCCTGGCTTGCCAGTTGATTGCTGATAAGCTAGTAAGGAAGGACAGACCCACGTAGGTCGCAGAGTTTTTCATTGACCTCGCGGGAAAGTGTGTGGAGGGATTACAAATGAAATGGGCTAGTTACATAGTCAACCAACTGGAAGTGGATTTCCGTGAAGATTAAGATCAGGGCTATGAGTTCCACTTTAGCTCGCTCCTGATCCTCATTGAATTTACATCTTGGGAGATGCCGGAAGGTGGGAACTTCCCTAACATTGATTCGTTCGAGCCGCTTGCTGTAAAGTTTACCACGCTCTAGTATTCAAGTGATCTGGGAAAAAAGTGGGGGTCGAACACAGTTTTCCATACCTACTACCTGCAGCTGAAACGGGCTATTGAGTCATTCCCCCATATGACACCGAACACTCTCGATAGATTTAGGCCCCTGATGAAGTTCCATGCAGATAGGCATTTTATATATATCATTGCATGTGTAGACAAGAGTAAAGAAGAGCTGCAGTCATACTATAATATTATCGAGGAAGATCTGGAGGAGATCATGAAGGAATGACCCATAGAGTACCTTATACCAATCGACTAGGCAGAACTGCCCGACCCAAAACTGATTGGAAACTCGTTGGTTACCCGCGAAGAGTATGATGCACCCAACAATAGAAGGAAGAAAAATAAAGAAGAGGTACAACAACTGGAAAATGTCTCAGAAGAAACTTCTTCAGACTCACCTAGTGGAGGAGGTGGTGACGAAATGGACAAAGAAGAGAAAGAAAGGGAAGAAGATAAGAAAAATCCAGGTGAAGTAACACCACCATAGAATCCCCTTGATGATGCAAATCCATTGAATAAAAGAAAGGTTTCCCCCATGAAACCTACATCACAGAAGAAATCTAGATGAAGTTCCGCGTAGATAGGCATTTTATATATATCACTGCGCATGCAGACGAGAGTAGAGACGAGTTGTAGTCATACTATAAGATCATTGAGGAAGATTTGGAGGATATCATGAAGGAATTCCCCATAGAGTACCTTATACCAATCGACCAAGTAGAACTGCCCGACCCAAAACTCATTGGAAACCCGCTGGTTACCTGCGAAGAGTATGATGCACCCAATAGTAGCAGGAAGAAAAAGAAAGAAGAGGTACAACAGCTAGAAAATGTCTCAGAAGAAACTTCTTCAGACTCTCCTAGTGGATGAGGTGGTGAAAAAGTGGACAAAGAAGAGATAGAAGGGGAAGAAGATAAGCAAAAGCTAGACAAAGTAAAACTGCCATAGAATCCCCCTGATGATGCAGATCCACTAAAGAAAAGAGAGGTTTCCCCCATGAAACCGACATCATGGAAGAAATCCAAAGCTAGTAAGCTGAAGCTATAGACTGTTCTCACAGTGGATGACTTTGAATTCATTATCGCAGCTGTGTCAGATGCCTCATAAGATATTTTGTATAGAACTGAAGAGAAAAAAGAGGCTATGTATGATAGAATTGAGACAGAGCTAAGGGGTGTCCAACAAGCCCTTCAATATAGCCATGTAGAGTCCACTATTCCCCCACCATCAGATGAAATAGAGTTGGGATATGAACCTACCCAACTCCGCAAAATAGTTGATGCCACTGAAGCTCGCCTTAGTCACATGTAGGAAGAGAAAGACTAGGCCACAATGGCTCTGAACCAAGCACAAGAGTAGGTGATAGAGAAACGCAGGGTTATGCAGCAGGAGAAGGCTACCCTCCAAATGAATTTTGAATAAGAGAAATCACAGATCTAGTAAGAGAAAGAAATGTTTCTCATAGAGAAAATTGGAATCAAAGAAGCAATCAATAGAGCACTTCACTCTGTGACGAGATTAGAAAAATTGGCCAAAGACCCAATAGAGAATCAACTAGAAAGTCTTGTTGAATCCATTCAATAGCTTCAATGGAGAATAATAGATCTAGAGCTACAAACAATGCCAAGCACTCCGCGGGATGTGTGGGATCAAAGAGAAGCAACTTCTCAGAGCATACTTGAGAGAATCAAGGCCTTCGCCATGGAATGTAAAAAACTAAGTGATCACAGTGTGCATACTTATGAGAGACTCACTGAGGATCCTGAACTAAAGACACTGGAGTCACAACTCCAAGAGGCCAAGCAGCAAGCAACAACGGTTCAGGCACAATTGAAGATCTTTCCAGCAGTTGAGAGAATGAAATGATCCCATGAACAATGCACTGTCCAACAATAATTCCATACCATATAGAGCAAAATCATGGAAGTGACTCAGAGGCTCCAGCCAGCGAAGGATGCAACTTGCCAACTATTCGAAGAGATTGAAGTACGAGGAGCAGAACTAGAATAGGTAGTCACTACAGTTGAGCAACAATTGGAAGGGCCCGTGAACGAGGAAGTTCTTTAGGAATTCGTTGCGCAGGAGGCCTTGGAACAACAACAGGTTGAAGCAGCTCAAGCCAAGCTCGAGGCTTTTGAGGCAGAATTAACCAAATAAAAGTGACTCAGGACGAGTCACAGGTGAGTGTTGGGGGCCTGTTGGTCAGGTTTTTACCCCTTTTTTGGTTTTGGGATTATGTGACGGGTATGGGATGTTATCCCATGGGTTTACCCATGTTTAGGCGCTTTTGTAATGTATAAATAGAAAGCTAGGTGATGTAATTAAGGTGTGTTCTAAGGGAAAGTGAAGGCCAATGTGATAAGTGCAAGTGATAGTTGTAATTGCTTTGTGCATAATGTGTGAGACTTGCAAGGCTAAGTGTAAGTAACTGTAAGAGATTGTGTAAGGGCTTTATTTTGTAACCTATCTCGAGGAAGGAGGATCTGGCGAGGTGCGCACAATCCTCCTGTCCTCTGCAGAGTAGGATTTTGATGCTATGTGCCTATAAGAAGCTTGACAAGAAGATAATAAAGAAGAAAAGAGTTGGCGGATGTGGAGAGGGTGAACCACATACATCTTGTTGATATGTGTGATTTATGTTGTGTTCTTCTTATCTCTGATAAACTGTCAATGCAATATTGTGTTAGATCTGAGATATAGTTCGCGCAGTAGGCTTAAGAAAGATAAAGAATCACTAGATCTGTGTGAGAGTATTTTCATGGATCCACTTTGCATTTCCCCTAGTTTTATACACCTGTGTCCTGCAACCCCCTATAGCTACTTCATTTGATACTGCATCTTCATTGCAAGTGTTGCCGAAAGGGCCAATAGTTAGGGCTTGTTGGTGTGTTGTTGGAACTGAACCCCGGGTCTGCCCCTGTGCCAACAAGTCTCATCAATGAGTTGTTTGTCCTCTGATAGATTAGCTTATTTCATCTCCTCTTGTGCTATGATATCTCCAAATTCCTCCAACCATTCCTCTGGCTGGTGTTACAGAGAAATCCCCTTTCTGACGAGTGGATTCTCTCTTGGACACTAGACCCTATGACCAAGAAAAAAAGGTTCTATTGTGGACACTGACTTTCCTTTTCATGAAGCTAAACTATCCAAAGAAGAGGAAGGAAGAAGAGTAAATACCTTTTTACCGACGTGTGTCCTCGCTCGATCCAGACTGATCTTGATCTCCAAGTTCTTCAGAAGGTCCTGCAATACAATGAGCAACACCAACAAGATATACTTCCTACTCTACCATGATTAGCTTCATAATGGATCTATGAAAGAAACAAGTTCATGAAATGTACACAAACTTTAAAGGAAATAGGCCAAGCATAGATTTATATTAATGAGAACAAAGTGAGATGCTTACAGCCATGGATGTAGGTGCAACAACTTCACCAATCTCTGTTTGTCCAAACCCTTGATCAGATAATCCACAGAGAATGTTGATGCTTCAATGATTTCTCCCTTATGAGATCATAAGTTTGATACTTCACAATGTCTCCATATCAATACCACTCATGAGATCATAAGTTTGGTATCTCTCAATCTCTATATCTTTTCACCATGAGGAGGCCTCCTTATATAAGCTTGGAGAGACCCAACCACCTAAGATATTCTTGGGATAAGTTGAGGATTCTTCTCTTTCAGTTGTGCATCATCCCTAAGATCGAGCCTTCACCTAGAATTCAAATCCAACCAACTTTAGAGATTGAGGGGATTCTTCCCTGATTTATCTCAACAAACCAAAATTTGCTCAGAAAGGGCAGCGCTCCCCCAAAAGGGTGCACATAGCGTTTCAATGCTCCCCCAAAGAAGGCTAGGGAGCGTGGGTGCTCCCTGATAGTGGGTAGGGGAGTGACGCCTTCCAAAAATAATTTTTAAGTGGTTTTTTTCATGGAAAATGGTTTGTACTCTTCATCGAATGATTCCTCTTCCTAAAACTAGTATTTGAGTGTGTATTAAGTGTCCTTGTGATGTCGTTAGAGGCACAACATAGGAAAGATGGCAGTGTGATGTTTGCGACACTTGCGACACTTGTGGTCAATATGCGACACTTAAAACACTTGTAATGATGACACTTGTGACACTATTGAAGTGAGTAATTTTGATGTGTAATAGATTGCCACCAAAGTACAAAGTTAGAAGAGATAAACTGATGACTGAAGTACTTTGTAGACTTTTTCAAGAAAGGGTATGGACTCCAAGAACCTGGTAGAAGCTGCACACAACCATCAAACAAATATTATGATATGTTTCAAACCCAAGGCATGCATACCTATGCTTGGGTGATAAAGACTTGCAATGTATGACTGCCATAAAATACATTGCAGATCCATAATTATATTGACAAAAAGGTATAGTCACTGAAGATACAATGTGGATCTATACTTCCTATGACTTGAATAGATCATAGCCAAGAATAATACACAGTGGATCTATGAGACGACAAGACATAGCCACGACCAATACAAAGTGGATCTATGTGACAGTATATGTGTCAACATTCAATAGAAACTTTGTCGCAACCTGGGAAAAGTACATATAAGTGTGATGACTCAACCCAGGGTATTCTTACTGATCCTGATGTAGTACAAATCTAACCATGTGAAAAGATGTCCTGATGTCGAACATGGAAGAAACCACTTGATTATCGGTCAATGAGGTAAACCGTTAACAGGAGCGAGGGAAATCACCATTGATGTCAATGATTCTCAAGGTACTTTAGTACATTCCAACGAATGTGAATGGATGAGATAAAGTCAAAAATCCGTGGAATCATCCGTTCAGAGGTCAATGATGTAAACCCACTATCGGACTTAAGGAGGCTTGCCATTGAGGAATGCAGGTCCCAAGGTACTAACTGGTTTCTAAGTCTAGCTCCTAGATAGTGTGATGAAGTTGAAAGGAATAGACTCGTCGAGGGAGGGCCTTGGTGTATTCCCCATCAATGACACGAAATTGACACAAATATGTAATTCGTGGATCAAAAGAACATAGACTGACATGGGTATTGGAACATGAATTTGTGATGGTTGATTCTTTGGGCAGATACTTCTCTTGAACAATGAGGTTGTTGATTAAGGTTGGTTGTCATTGATGTCAACCCTTGATTGGGTAATGGACCCAAGATTGTTTGATGTAAATATGACTCATTATTGTTTTTTCATGGTTGATAAGAAGTAAATATGGATGAACTCCAAAGTGGTCCATGTTAATATTATGGTAGCTGCGGGAGGT
>JASDQU010013313.1:112929-126456 GCA_032191745.1 Picea mariana
AAATTATTTCAATAATAAATTTAATGGAAAAATTAGAAGTGGGTTAACCCTAAAATAAGGAAAGTGGGGCCAAGTGACCTAGAAGATGTTTTTAAGGAAGCTACCTAGAGAGTATATATCAAAGGCAAGGCTCTCTAATTTTAGATACACTTGAGCATATTGAACATCTATAGGTGTTTGAGGAAATCAAGGATATCTAAGCCTAATTTCTGAGGTAAGGTGAAGAAAAAAAGGCTGGAATGCAAGGAAGGATAAATTCTTTTGATGGTGCTTTCTAAGGTATGTTATTTAGAGGTCGTCTCACCATTCTCAATATAACCTTTTTTCTATAATGATTCATACCGTGAAATTGCTATGCCATTGAGAAAACATATCTAAGTATCTGTGGTAAACAATTCATCTTGTGGTTCATTGTATTTTGGGAGTTACACTCCGTGGAAAATAGGGTTTGTGGCTAGTCCTGAAACTAGTAAAAAACAGGTGTTTCGGATAAAAATGTCATAAATTATTCATAATAGATCCAAATTCAGTGAGACAAAATGCGTTGGTTAGGGTAAGGTTGTTTGTTTTTTTTGGAACAGTTTCAAATCAATTCGACAAATATTTCATGTGGGGCACGCTCTATAAGGTCGTTCTCTATAATAAGATAGAATTCAACAAGGTATGCCATTTTTGCTATAATCCTTTTTTGAGAGGTTCCAAGTAGTGACACCTGGAGGAATTGCATAAAACAAAGTGAAAAAAATTGTTTATCAATTTCATATATTTATACATTACAGGTACAAAGTTATGATTACTTCAAGTTAGGGTTGTTGACTGATCCAAATCTAGGCATGTGAGACTAAAGAAAATTTTGTTGAAAATGCTAGTCTCTTGTTGTTAAAGTTAAGGAAGGTTTGCAGGAATGTGATCATATACACCAGGTCTATTACAGAGCTACAAATTAGATTTGAATGATGAAATTGATGAGGGCATTTGGTTGAGGTAAATGTTGAGTACATGGTTGAGACAAGTTGTTGATGAGTTGGCACATACATGAGGTGTATAGTTGATGATGTTGGTACATATTGATGACTCATAGTTGATAAGTAGTTAACACATGATTGGTACATACTTGGTACATGGTTGGATGCGCTTGTTTATGGTACAGATTGATTACATGTTGTTTGGTACAGGTTGGTGCATGGTTAATGCACTTGTTTATGGTACAGGTTGATTACTGGTTGTTTGGTACAGGTTGGTGCATGGTTGATGCACTTGTTTATGGTACAGTTTGATTACAGGTTGAGGTACAAGTTGATGCATGGTTCATATTTATTTTTATAGGTTTACAACAATATATCTCACAGTGATAGTGTGACAATGGTTCCATCATTCTACTTATACTTCAGGGAGGTTGGACATGTGGTTGTAGCCACCTTCCAGTTGTAGCGGGAGAACATAGGGGTTTGTAACCTCCTTTTGGTTGTAGCCAGAGAATTGGGGAGTTGGAGCTTCCCTCAGGTTGTATCCTGAGAAACTAGGGGGTTGGAGCCTCCTTCTAGTTGTAGCAAGAAAACAAAGGAAGTTGGTGCTTCCAATGAATGTAATTCTTCAAGACATATAAGAAAAAATATTCTATGGTTTTCTCCTGATTTGGGTTTCCATGTAAAACACTGGTGTACTATGTATGTGTGTGATTGTTTATTTCTTACTGCTCATTATTGGATGATAATTCTACATTGATATAACATTTGAAGAAAAATGATAATAATTATGCTATTACCGATTCAACCCCCCTCTCAGTAATCCAACAGAGGCATGACAACAGAAACTCGACAAGGAACAAAAATTGACAATGCAGTGGATACTGTGACTGTCATCAAGTGACCCAAAGAAGTAAGGAAACTCAAAGGATTGGTTGAGTGCAGAGATTTGGTGGATAAAAATGCGTGCAAAGATAAAATGCCGTGTTCAAGGGCGACTGTAAGAATTACTGGTAATGTTCTCAAAAACTGCTTGGCTTGCTTCCTTCAATTTTTCCTCCATCTAGATAGACGATTACCTCTTTTTAGTTTAACGAGCTCGAGGAGGCTAACACATGATCGATATAACTCACCTTCGGTAAGTCCCTCTTTCTTTGTCTAACAAACTAGAAGAAGTAAGGGTTTGGTCTCGTATGGTCCCTTCAATGTATGATTGTTAAATGAGTCTAGAGAAGGTAAACTCGATAGTTTTTCATATTTAGAGAGTCTGAAAATCACTTAAAGATGACTCCAATGTTGTCCTTTTTCATAATGTTAGTCTCGTGAAGATGAAAAAGAGATAAATTATCACTCGAAATATGCTCTTTCAAACCTTTTAACGAGTGGGAAAGGAAGCAAGATCACTCGACAATATTTTGATGTTTAGAGAGTCTAAAAAGATCTTAAAGAAGAATCCAAGGGGTTTCTTTTCCGTATATCCATGCGAGCCCGAAAAAGAGATAAAAGGTTGCTCGGTTACATTTTCATGTTTTTACAAGCGCGAGAACTACCGCCATCTTGAAAGCTAGTGGATTAACTCTAGAATGATCATCAAAGGCTGGAGACATTCCCCCCAAGCTTCAATTCATCAATTGACTTTGAGGTTGTCACCAATTTCTATACTAGATGGAGAAAAAGGATAAGGGTGGATGAAAAGAAGGTTCAAATGCGAGACCTAACGAAAGACTCGACTTGACATATACGATATCTGGCAAAAGACTTGATCGGACAGGAGAGGTGCTTGTTTCATTTTTTAACAAGCTTGACACAGGAAAAGAACTATGCTCAAGGCTCCGGGTTCAATCCCCAAATTTCTATTTCATTTTTTAACGAGCTTGCTACAAAGAGAAAAAACTATGCTCATATACTCTTCTTGATTGTGGCTTCCAAGAGGATAACGCTTTGGAAGGACACCATTTCAAGGGACAAAACTCAGTCATGGTTTCCAAGAGATCTTCACTGGATGGAAGAGAAATACTCTGGAAGGAACACATGTCGAGGTTTGTGTCAGGGGTAAGGAGATCAGGCTCCAATAGCCCTACCAAACAGATCACCATGTCAACTACCAAATCTAAGTCATTGGAAGTTGAAGTCATGGGAGACAACTCCACATAATTGACTTATGGTAGGGGTGATACCGACTGCATATAAGACCCATTTAGGGAGGTCATTGGGTTGATGGTCAAGTCAAGGCCAACAAATGAAAGTTGATCAATATTCACCATTCTTCCATCGTGTGGTAAATATATCACATGGAAAAAAGTGGAAACAATAGCTTTCATGGAATAGACATAATCTCGCCCAAGGAGTAAATCGAAATCCAAGGGGTCTTGGACTACCATAACATCAATAGAGACAATTTTCCCTCCCAAATTTACAGAAAACCGAGGAAGGATCCCTAAAGGGTGATTGGTTCTTCTTTTAAAAGAGAACAAACTCTGGGTAACCGACACAAGCTAAGGATAACCCAAATCTTGCCAAGAAATAGAGGAAAAAATACTAACGGATGAACCTTCATCTACCAGTGTCTGAGCAATGACCCGACCACAAACCTGTACTATAATATTGAAAGGAATGTGAGAGGGAAGATGAGGTCCAGTTAGCACACCCCAATCAAAAAGGATGGCCTCATTACTTGGAGGGGTTTTCATAGGAGAAGGAGCAATGCCCTCAGGCACGGTAGATTTTGTATCAACAAGAACAACATGGGCAGAATCAGGTTTACTTTCTAGAGGGAGAGTAGGGATGATCAATGATGGGATAATATCGACCACATTGGCACTCTTCAGAGGAAGAGTGGGATTGACCTATGAAGTAACCGGAATAACCACTTTGGCAATCTTCAGATGAAGGGTGGGACTGATTGAGGACGGAACTAGATCAATCACTTTGACACTCTTCGGAGGAAGAGTGGGATTGGCCGATGGTAGAACTGGAGGAACCACTTTGGCGCTCCCCAATGGAGGAGTGGGATCGATCGATGGTGTAACCAGATCAACCACTTTGGCACTCGTCAGAGGAGGAGTGGGATTGACCGATGAAGTAACCAGAGCAACCACTTTGGCACTCCTCCATGGAGGAGTGGGATTGACCGATGGTGGAACCAGATCGACCAATTTGGTTTCACTCTTTTGATGAAGAGTGGGGTTCATAGATGACGAAAATGGATCAACTACTTTGGTTAGTGGCTCAACCAAGGATGAAACTATATTGACCACCTGATCAACCAGATTGACCGGGGATGGAACTGTATTGACTAGTCCATAAACTAATGATGGGTTGGGAGAAATATTACGATAACTGATTGGATGTTGAATATTTTTCAAAAGAGAAGAAGCCTCGTCCATACGAGAACAAAGGTGAGAATAATGATCACCTTCACATAACACACAAAAAAATTTGACAGTTGTGTTCTTCTTACCAACCTTAAGATCACTAGTAGACGGGGTGTAACCAACATGTCTAGCAGAGGTCGATGACGTGGAGGACCACATTTCTAAGACCTTGGAAAGACTAGGGAAATCCCTCAGAAAGTGGTCAACCTTATAAAGACTGCAAGGAAATTTGGGTTTCAGATTCTTCGTTTTGATCTTGTTGACCTCATCAACACTCCCAGTACTATTAACAGTAGTTGGTTTCTTGGATCCAACATCTGATGTAGTTGGAGGCTTGGTCCCTTTCTGGTTCTTCTTCTTCTCTTTCTGTTTCTTCTTCTTCTTATCAATATGGCTACTCGCTTGAGATCTTTCACTAGGCAAATAAGGAGAAATGGAAGGAGACCTAATGGGTGAAGAAAGAGAAAGGTCAACATCAGGTTGATGTGAGGGTGGTGTGCTTACATCTAAAGAACCTGCATTGGAGATCACTAGAGTGGAAAAAAGACATACCAGTAACCCAATTGTGAGAGCTGGAAGGCTCAAAGGAGGACCAACATTTTTGTAAGAAGTTAAAACAAAGGGTTCCCCTGGAAAATGGGTTCGTTCACTAGTCACTCCAGGGACTGACGACATAAAAATAAAAATCCAACCTAAATTCTTCTAGGGATAACAAAAAACACACGCTAAAAATCCAGTAAGCAAGAAAGAAAACAAAAGCTTCTCAAAATGAGCACACTAATTGGTGATGGAATCCAACATCATGGGAATAAAGTAAGAAGGGGTTGAGATAGAGCGGGTGGAAAAGTTACGTTGACGACCTGCTTAACGAACTTACACCCTGGTGCAAGATCCCACACATAATCATGGGTATATCCTACAAGGAGCCCGAGTGAGTCTGGCCAACGTCGAATCCAGGTACCATGAAGACTTGCCCCTCCACATTCACATTATGTAAAGACCCTAAAGAGATAGGCCACTAAGGTTACCAACTACAACAATGATGCCTAGGGAGACAATTGACAGTCTAATCCACGTGCAAGGGCAGGGTATCTAGCCTGAAATCAACTTGAAAGGATTCCACTCATCATTGTGGGTATACCTTCTAGCGACCCCCATAATACACACAATCTATACACCAAGACGAAAAAAGCAGGGTGAGTAACTCTGCTAGTCTCAATGCAACCTCAGGTTTGACCCTTGTGTGAGAAGGGCTTTCGAGAACAAAATGTAGCAATTGGATTTCACCGCTCCCTAACACAAGATCTTATGTTTGTTTGTAGTTTTGGAAAGTTATCTTTCACACCTATTCCAAAGCCCTACAACTAATATAATGTAGGTTTGCTACCAAAAAATGTAAACAAATTTCTAATCAATTTTTAGTTTAGCGCTTTATTTTTAAGGCTATTGTTACTCAAAGGAAAAATGGCGTGGATAATATGGTGTTTTGACCGACTCGAATGTTATGCAAAGAGATGAATATGCAATATTTTCATTTTGATGAAAACTGTGCTATGAGAAGGAGAAAACATTCATCATTTCAGATGCAAAATGTCCCAAAATGCCAAAAATAACATGCAATTCCACTATTTCAAATGCAAGATTTCAAGGAAGACAATAAAATGTGAATAAGAATCCAAGAAATGATTGGGAGAAAGAGAAACCACTCTAAATTGTCCCGACAAAAACACAGCTAGAAAAGGCAATTTCATGTTTCTGAAAGATATTTCAAGCTCCAATAAAGACAAAGGAGAGTGACAAGAATAAAAAACCATAAAGAACGAATCCAAACAACTTCACAAACCAACCACAGACTCTAGGTAAAGAGTACTACAAAACATGTTGCAAAAGACTGAGCAAAAGAAGGTAATTTCAGTCAAAAAAGACACTAGCTCTCCCCTAGAAGGGTGCACAGAGTGTTTCAATGCCCCCCTAAAACACTATAGGGGAGCACTGACACTTTGGTATGGCCTACAGGGGGGCATTGGTGCTCCCAGAAACTCAGAAAAATAGCCAAAAAATTGTAAAAAAGTACTCAAAATGCATGAGAAAAGGTGAATTTGCTAGTGAAGGTGGGAGAAGGTTAATGGATGAATAAACGACAGTAATTGCTTGGGAAAATGATATCTGAGATAAAATTTAATGGTGAAAAATACCTTTTAATTTCCTCACAAAAAGCTTCCACTCAGTCAGATAAATGAGAAGAAAACAGTAAGTTGACTCTAAATCGTCAAAGACAAAGAGTGACTTCAAGGTAAGGAAGAAACATCAAAATTACAAACAAAAGGTGATCAATTCTTATAAAGAAGAGTGTTGAAGGCCAATACCAAGATGTACTAAAGTTGTAAGACTTTTGAGCAAGTGACAAAAGAAAAAAATGAACTCAGAGAATGAAACCCTAGAACATTTTTCACAAAAAAGGGGTAGCGCTCTACTGTAAAGGGAACCAGACCATTCCAATGCTCTGTGTAAGACCAACAGGGAGCACCAGCGCTCTGGTAGTAAAGGCAGGGGAGTGCTAGGCTCTTAAAGTTCAGAAAAATTCCCAGAAAATAAAAAAATTCAAGCAAACTCAGTCAATCAAAGTAAATATGATGAAATAAAGAGCCAATCAACAGATCTAAGAATCAGAGACACGGTATGGAGAAGGTAAAAGAAAGAGAAAATGCCAAGACAAGACCTAGGAAAGGAAACAAAAATCAAGGTCTCTCCCCAGTGGATTCGCTAATTTTTGTTAGAGAGAAATCCCTTTGAAAACAAGTGGATTCTCTCTTGGATACTAGACCCCTATGAGCAAGACAAAAAAATGCTATTGTGGACATCGAATTTCCTTTTCATGAAGCTAAACTATCCAAAGAAGAAGAAGGAAGAAGAGTAAATACCATTTTACCGACGTTTGTCCTTGCTCGATCTAGGCCAATCTTGATCTCCAAGTTCTTCAGAAGGTCCCGCAATACAATGGGAAACAACAACGAGACATATTTCCTACTCTACCATGATTAGCTTCATAATGGATCTATGAAAGAAAAAAGTTCATGGAATGTACACAAACTTTAAAGGAAATAGGCCAAGCATAGATTTATATTAATGAAAACAAAGTGAGATGCTTACAACCATGCATGTAGGTGCAACAGCTTCACCAAGCTCTCTTTGTCCAGACCCTTTCTCAAATAATCCACAGAGAATGTTGATGCTTCAATGATATCTCCCTTATGAGATCATAAGTTTGATACTTCACGATGTCTACATATCAATACCACTCATGAGATCATAAGTTTGGTATCTCTCAATATCTATATCCTTTCACCGTGAGGAGTCCTCCTTATATAATCTTGTAGAGACCCAACCACTTAAGAGATTCTTGGGATAAGTTGAGGATTCTTCTCCTTCAGTTGTGGATCCTCCCTAAGATCGAGCCTTGACCTCAGATTCGAATCCAACCAACTTTAGAGATTGAGGGGATTCTTCCTTGATTTATCTCAACAAACCAAAATTCACTCAAAAAGGGAAGCGCTACCCCAAAAGGGTGCATAGAGAATTTCAACGCTCCCCTAATGAAGGATAGGGAGAAACGACGCTCCCTGACAATGGGTAGGGGAGTGTTGCCTTCCAAAAATCATTTTTAAGTGGTTTTCTTCATGGAAAATGCCTTGTAATGTTCATCAAATGATTTCTCTTCCTAATACCAATCTTTGAGGGTGTCTTAAGTGTCCTTGTGATGTCATTAGAGGCACGACATAGGAAATATGGCAGTATGATGTTTGTGACACTTGCGACACTTGTGGTCAAGATGCGACACTTACGACACTTGTAATGACCACACTTGCGACACTATTGAAGTGAGTAATTTTGATGTGTAACAGTTGGTATGCTCCTCCATCTGCTTCCAACTTGACCAGTCGGATGTGAAATCTTTGCATCATTACCCTTCTCTCTAGGGCCTCGAATTCGTCATACATCTCAGCAAAATACATGCTATCTTCTTCCTCTTCTGTTGTAGGCTCTAGTGCTATAGTCATCTCTTGTTTAGCCTCTTGGCTCAAAATTTTGAGCAATTATGTTGGATGCTCCTCTCCTTCTACTGGGGTAGACATCAATGTATGCTCCATTTCTTCCTCTTTGACAGTTTATGCTAGCTTTCTTTCTTCTTCTATTGCTACACTTTCATCATGTGCACTGGCCTCTACTTGGATGCTTGGTAGGAATTTCTTGATACCTCCAATAATTAGAATGCTCCTCTGATCCTCCTTTTCAATGGTGAGAGTTTCTAAATTATCATCATCTTCATTCACATGGTCTGCAAATCCACATGAATATTCACCTATCAACACTCCTTGCTGACATGAACCCATTTCTGAGCTCCTTAGACTTTCTGACAATCTCATTTCTTTCTCCTTTCCCACCTCGCAATTCAGGACTTCTCTTCTGCTCACCTAGAAGTCTATGATATCAATCGATCCCATTTCATTTCCCACCTGAAAACTTGAAGTTTTAGCACTACTCTTTTGGCATTATATGAGACCTTCCACTGATCTCTTTCTATTTCTCACCTGGAAACTTGAAATTCCAATTCTGCCCACATGGCAATTTATGAGATCTTCATCTAATCTCACCTCCTCCTCATCACTGAGGTGTCTCCCTATCTCTAGTTCAAATATATGAATCTGTTCCTTCTCTATGTCACTAAGGTTTTCTAATTCCCTCAACCACCTTCTTAACTGTTGTTACTGCTTTCTAGCCAACAAATTTTGAACAGGCCATTTTGCCTTCCTGTTCACAGGACATTCGTACCTCCAGTGTAACTTTGCCTCTTGCTACATATTCAATGCTAGTTGTTCCATCCTTTCTCTTATCTATTGATCTCCTGATCCATCTCTAGATTTCATTTATGCTTGTGACCTTCTCTTCGACCACGCTCATGGCCTTTAGTAGCCATTTTCACCTTCTACCTGCCCTCCTGGAAAGCATATGGATCTCTCTACATCTGAGAGAATATCCATCTTCTTTTACAGCCGATGTGATTGTTTAAATTTTTTTTTTTGTGCACATGCAACAACCTTCTCACAGAGCATCAGTACCCTTCTTCCTTCACTTGTTGTTTACAAGAAAACTTTAACTTTCCATATCATCTAATGTTACCAGATTATCTCCTTTTACTTCCTTCTTTTCTTCTATCTACAAACAAAATAACGACCTCCTCCTCTTTCTCTTTCACCTGAAATCCACTGACAAAGACCTTCTCTGATACCAATTGATATCATAGTATCTCCTGTCACCGTATCTCCTTTTGCTTGATGTCTGCAAACAAAATTATGGCTCTGATACCACCTGATGTAGCCCCCCTACCCTCATCGGGTTCTGCAACCTTCCAATCTAGGATCTTCTTTCTTCTAAGTTGAATTGACTCTTTAGGCTCCTGATTGAACCCAAATCAATTATACATACGCCCCTTTTCCTTCTGTGTGCAGGTTCTATCAGACCCGCGAGTTATTCCTGCGCACTTCAAAAACACTAAGGTTTAGGCGCTAGCTCCTTCTGTGATTAGCCCCTTATTTATATGGCCCTGGGATGTGTCCTTGAGAAAATTCATGATTGAGGGTGCGAGAAAGAGTGGTTTTAGATCATATCTCTTTGTTAAAACCGTGGTTGAAATTGTGGCCCGCTCTAAGATTTTTATCCTCCGAGCAAGTTCTGGCCCTGCAATCCAGCTCGTTCGTCAATCTCCAACCCCTTGATGATAATCTAGGATCAAAAACTACTATCTAATATCCTTTTCCTGGCTTCTTTCCTCCTTCCACGCGTAATCCTAGATCTCCACGATCTGTCAACACATAGCTCCCTTTCAAACTTTCACTTCCTTGGTATAAAAGTACTTTGTAGTGGAAGATCTGTTACCACCTGTCTCCCTGAATCCATGACTAGGATCCCCTCTACGAATCCGGCCTTCAAAAGTTTTAATTCTCAATTTTACAATTCTTCCAGAGAGATTTCTCCGAAATGGCAGGTCGTTTGCCATGCGTCCTCCTAAATCGACGACTCTACTCCCACTTCAGGACTTTGGCCTCCTCAACCAGATCGATGGTCCTTCCGCTCCCTTCGCAATCAAGGATAGAGATCTTCCCTGGGTCTTCAAACATTTTCCTCCTCTCCTTTCCCTCGTGGTTCTAGATCTGGCACCGCGTGTCCACCTTAATATCAATGTCTCTTGTCAATTCGGGCTTCCAGGCTCTAGAAATCTCAAATGTAAAAACCTCTCCTTCCTCTGTAAATCAATCTTTCGTAGTTGACGATCTGCGAACACCTGTCCTCTTGAATCAATGACCCTGATTATACTTCGAGTGTTTGATATTTCAATTAGATCAACAGTCCTGTGGCCCTTTGCTCGATGAATGGTCGACATCTCCTTCGGGTCTTCAGACTTCTGAGATCTCAAATCTCAAACTTCGCTTCCCCTCAAAGTATGGCAATTCCTACTATGTGTCCTCTTAGATCAGATAGTTGAAGGTTACTTCAGGACTTTACCTAGATTTCTCTGATTTATGCCACATCTCCTCTAGATCGGACGACCCATATTCACTTCGAGTGTTCAGATTTTGGAAGTTTCAATTTTCAAATGAAGCTCATATGCAACTTACCTAAAGCTCGCGATTTATAGCCATGTGTCCCTATAGATCTAATGTTCCAAACCTCTTTGTCTCTTCAACACTTTGGTTCTTCGACTGTTCAGGATTCGAGAGTTTCAAAATCCAAGGCACTCATTTCTCCTGGAGTGATTTCACTTGAAGCATGCGATCTCTTGACATGTGTCTCCCCCTTGATCCGATGACCTCTATCCACTTTGGGTCTTCAGGTTTCGGGAGTTTCAACTCCTGTGCACCTGTTCCTCTCGTAGTGCTTTCAACCAAAAACTTACATGTTTCACCAATTATCACCCTAAACAATTAATGGTCCCTGTTCTCTTCGAGACTTCGGTACTTTTACGAGTCCACTCTCCTGCGCACATAAGAGTTAAGTCTGGTGCACTTATCTCTGGATCCAATGGTTGTTGTTCCTCTATGCTCAGATCCAACAGATTGGGTCTCTTCCTCTCCTCTACGCTTCCTTCATTCACCGGACGTAGATCTAACAGTCTAGGATCCTCTCCACAATTGATCAGATGGTGGCTATCACTCCTCCTCCTGAGCTTTTGATTTCTTTTTCCTTTGAAGAGTTTTGTCAGTATTCAAATGTTTTGTCCTTTGAACTTTCTCTTTCGAACCCGACTACTCTGAGTCTTTCATGTTCTTATGAAAGCATTATCTTGTCTGTGCTTTAGAACTTAGAATGAGTCTGTAACCCATGCAATCGTTGTTTTATCCCTTCTGATCTTGATCTACTCGAATATTTCGATCTCCCATGCACTCCTTGCATTTATGGGATTTCGTCAAACTCAGATTCAAAGGATTTCTTGAAAATAAATTCTTCTCGCCTTCCTAACATTTTCCTTGCTCGATGCACACCTTTCATAGCTTCTCCTTACAGAGTGTTCAATAACTTTGTCTCTTTATGAACTCAACACAGAGTTATTTCCGTGCACTCCTTGCACTTCTGCTGATGAAGGTTCAATGATATCTCTCCTAAGCTTCTCTGAGGTTAACTAACCTCTGTCAACGCACTCCTTGCAGACAATGTGCACTGCTTGCACTCAGAACTCAAAGACGAGAAACAATTGAAACTCATACAATACTTCACTAGTTCATACATTCAGAACATGAATAACATGTAAAATAATAACAATAAACACAACCATACAAACACACCATGTGCAGGAAAAACTGCTTTTCTATTATCTTTGTGTGTCTATACAGATGTTTACAAAAACTAGACTTCAACAGAGTCTCAGTTCTCTCAAGTTCTCCTATCCTAACTCTATCCCGAGTTCTACTTCTGAGACCTCTCTGAATCCTCCTAAGTCTCCTTATGAAATATAATACAAGATCTCTTTACAAAAAAGAGGCTCTGCGAGCTTGTCCTCTCTCACCTAACCTCATCTATTACATTGAAGTTTCATAAATGTCTATCTAATCTGAATTCAACCTGTCAGCCATTAAATGCGACCTTATCTTCTGTCTATTCAGAGATATGGCTTGGTTTTCACTCAAGCTTACAACATGAATCCGTATAGGATTATATTTCATATTTAAAAATGAGAGGGTCAATGCCTCTCCTTCTCTTAAATGTGTGCTGATGTGCTGGAATGATGGCGCATTGCTGAGGTGGAGCGATGCTCCTACATCATAGGTACTTATCTTTATATCATGAGGTACATGAATTTTTGAAAGAGCATTTGATTATATGAGAATATCTATTCCACCGCAGAAAGAGGAGATAAGTATTTTCCTAGAAGAATGACTTTTAATATGGAGATTTGTGAAATTTCATAGATAAGTATTTTCTTGGAAAAATGGATTAATATGGAGATTTGCGAGTTCTTGAATTTGAAAGAGCATTTGATTATATGAGAACATCTATTCCACTGTTGAAAGAGGAGAGAAATGTTTTCCTCTAAGAATGGCTTAATATGGTGATTTGTGAACTTTCTTCATACACAAGTGAATTCATTTTTAGGGTATTATCTAACTCTGAACACTAAAATTGGTTACCAAACACACAATTTTTCTCTTTAAAAATATGCTAGATATGATCTTACTTTGTTTAGATCATGTAGGAAATTTTGAAAGAGCATTTGGTTATAAAAGAAAAATAAAGATTTATGAAAAAATGTATAAGTTCGGTAAAAGAAAATGCCAAAAATGTATAATAAAAAGAGAGCAATCGGGTATGTTATTCTTGCTCACATTGTTTGGGTATGTTATTCTTTCTCATTGTTTATTTAATAAAGTTAACTATCTTTAAAATATTTTCTAATAAAGTATATGCTAATATGTGTTATTGGTTTTTTTTTTTATTGTTACAATGATGTTTACATTATTGGTGGAAAAAAAACATGGATGTTTGAAGATCAAACTTCAACACCTTTGGTATGTAAATTTTTCTTTAAAATCACACTTTGTTTTATTTATCTAAAATGGTGTATGTACATTTTATTTAAAATTTATACATATATTTTATTTAAAATGTTTAAATTTTGAAATTTGATCTAATTTGTA
>JASDQU010013313.1:147254-161171 GCA_032191745.1 Picea mariana
ACATGCTAGCAAACAAACACAAAAAAAGATATTTCAAACCATGGTTTAAAAATGTTGTAATTTTAAGTCCGAAAAATGAAGGGAGTGCTCTTTGTGGGACCTATTTTCAATTTGAGGATTGATTTTACGATTTGGTTGCAATGGTATGGATTGTCAAGGAGATAGTTTAAAAAAAGTTGTAATTTTAACCTCAAAACAAGGGGTAGTCGCTACTGGTAGCACCACTTTTCAATTTAGAGGTTGATTTTAAAATTTTGGTTGCGATGACACTGACTATTAAGACCATAATCTCGAACAAATTTTAATTAAGACCCCAATAAATAAATAAATACAAAGAGTGTAATTTGTATAGCCTCTTTTCGATTCGGTAGTGGATTTTAATATTTTGCTTAGCAAGACTACGAGGTTGTTAAGGTCATAGTTGCGAAAGGTTGTAAATTTAATCTCAGAAAAAAGTGTGCTACTAGTACCACCACTTTTCAAAGTGGGGGTAAAAACAACCACTAAATGTGATCTCTAAAAAAACAAAATTCTAGAGAGTTCTTGTCAAGTTGGTAACTATGTTGGTAGTGGTCATACATATACATGGTGATTCTAAGATGTGGGTCTAAATGACTGGTTAAATGACATATTGTCTATCCAGAATGTGGGTCTAAAGGTGATAATAGATAAGATCTCAAAGACGAGAACTAATTTTTAGTCAATCTCTTTCATTCACATCTTCAGACAACATAACAACAAAGATTATTCTCTCACTAAAGCAAGGATGTCATTGGAGGCAAGGTTAAATAACATCAAGGAGGAAAACGATGGAGTAATTTCATCCTCACCTCCTTTTTGCGTTCCGCAGTTTTTTTCTATGACCTCAACTTCTTAATTTATACTTGTTTTAGCCCTTTTTAGATTGTGTGGGATTTTCAGTATGTCGATTCGTAGATGTTTGTCGATGAATAAAATATGCAAGGATTATTTTGACAATTAAGAACTGTTCAATTCTTGTGATAACCTCATGGGGCCTTTTGTTGATGTTTCTGATTATATTCTACTATGTAGGCGGTCATGTATTAGGATGATGGATATTATGCCAAGGGAATAATTACTACATATGTTGTATTTTTCTTCTAGGTATGGTTTCTCTCTCTCTCTCTCTCTCTCTCTCTCTCTCTCTCTCTCTCTNTATATATATATATATATATATATATACCAACTTTCGTGTATTAGATCTATAAAGGAAAATTAATTGCTTTAATTTATCAAGTTGTTTTGATGATCAAATAACTTGGTAATGGAATTTCCAAGATCTCTTTGATTCTAATGGGTTAAGAAGTTATGAAGATTGGTGTTATTACTAATGTTATGTAAATTTCTAATGTCTATGAAGGTTAGGCATTTCAAGAGAAAGTGTTTTTCATCCTCTACTTATCCATCTTATATATTTTATAGATTCTTTCATGCCAAGATGATTTAGTTCTTGTCCACTGCCCTATTTCACTATGAAACTCATGAGAGTTTGTTCTTGTATTTGCAATATTTATTTGATTTTTTGAGGTAACAACATTATAGAGATAGTTTCGATCTTCTAACTTAGGATTAATGAGTTCCTCATAGTATATCATTGTTCTCTTATTCTTAATGTCCATATCACTCCATACTTTCTCTTAAAGGTTATTTATAGTAGACCTTTTAACAATATTTATATCTTAAACGAAAACCTCCTCTACTATCCCCCAATGGTTTAAGCAAAATAATGCATCTCTAGTCCACCATATTTTGAGCCTTATTGATTTTTTCCGATGTTTGGAGTAGTGATAGGAAGATTTTCATTCTTCTTGTGAATAAGATCATTCTTATACATTAAGTACCTTATCATAGCTTTACTCTCAATGGACGAAAGTCCAACTTCTAAAATGAGAATTGGATAAGGTGTATTTCCTTTAATTTTAAGGTTTTTTTTGTAAAACTCTTTTGGATTTGCTCAATTTCCCTCTAGGTTTCCCTAGAAATACTATAAGCCCAAACCTCACAACCATTAAAAATAACTAGGGTAACAAGAGTGTAAAAAATGACCACCTTTCTTTCCAAAAATAAGAACTCTGTAGCTTTACAATTGTTTTCAAAACCATAATAAGATTTCCATCCTCCCATTGATTATTTTATCAACACAATAGTTCCACTTTAGCTCACGATGAATGTCAATTCCAAAATACTTATAAAATTTCACTTCTTATAGTTGTTATTATCGTACATAAAATCAAGATAGGTGATTTTCTTGGATTCAATGATCATTACCTTTGTTTTATCAATATTTATGGACATCCCAAAGTTAGAAGAGAGTTCTTTGAGAATTTTAAGTTGTTTATCAAGATTAGAGGGGCTTCTTGCTAGAAGGATAATATTGTCTGTGTAAAGGAGGAGAATAACTAATCATGCTAGGATTGTTCCTACAAAACCTATTTCTTCTAGGCATTCTCTAACTTGTCAATATAAATACCAAAAATTGTAAGTGACAAAGGGCAACATTGCTTAGTCCCTATGTTATAGTGGATTTCCTCTAACCAACCATCATTATTTCTAAACTTCGTAGTGACCCTCTCATATAGTGTTATAATGATAGCCCACAATCCAAAAGGAACCCCAATATCTTCTAGCCTCTTCCAAAGGTGGCTTCTAGGAAGTGTCTCAAAAACTTTTCAAAAGTCAACAACGCAACAAAAGAGATTATCCTTGTTGTCTTGACAATCTTACGCTATAAATAAAAGCATAATTAAGTGGTCTAAAGTCAAGTGATAACTTCATAAACTAGCTTGTCCCTTAGCTCTCTTATCATGACTTTCAAGCCACACGCTAAACTCTCTATAATATTAACCCATGTAGTTTAGCCATATGAGAACTTAGTATAATAGTCCTATAATTTGAAAGATTTATTTGTCACCACTTATTATAAAAATTGGAATAATAAGACTTTCCATCCATAGGTAAGCCCTCATTTTAGTTAAATTAAAGAGATCATGAATTTGAGGAATAAGATTAGTGCAAGGTGTGTAACCCTACTCTCAAAATATTCTATAGCGAAAATGTCTTGCATGGTAAGAAGGGTTTGATGATTAGAGGAAACATTAGGGAAGTCATACAAAAATTTTAACGTTGTTCAAGTTCTAATCACTAAGAGAAATCTTAAAATTTTATTTAGCCTTGTGTACTAAGATGTTTCTCCAAAAAAAATCTAGTTCACTTTTAGAAAGGTTTGGGAGTGGGCCTAACAATTAACATGTGTTTCCTCATAGGAGGTCATAGGTTTGAATCTAGAGGGAGATAGGGAATGTACACCTCAATAGATTAAGTGATCAAATCATTGCCCAAAGAGAATCCCTTGTCTCATAAACAAGAGGGTCTCATATGTCAATTTAGTGTCTACTTATGCTAAGACTTTAACTTAGATTATTGTTGTTGTTATGAGATTTCTCACTTTTCATAGAAGTTTTATATTTTTATTGATATTTTTATGAATTGATATAAGATGTTTTTAATGTTTTTTGGAATAATTTTACAATCTTTCTATACACATGGATTTAAAAAAAAATATTAATAATAATTTTTAACAATAATTATTATACATATAAAATATTTTAAAAATAATAAAATTATAATAAGAAATAAACATTTTATTTAAAATACATGATGAAATATTTATATATATATATCATTGGCCATCCTGCCTACACGCCCAATAATTCTACTTATATTAAAAAATTATAAAAATTATTTTCTCTCTTACAACAATTGAGCTCCTTGCAACTTTAGTCGAAGGACAGGATATCTTTCCTCTGTAGAGTCGTATTTTGCAGTTAAAAATAAATTGAGCACCGCACGGCTTACTGGCCACCTCCAGAAAAGTAATCTGCCATTCTCAACCTTTGAATGCTGAAAGCAACACCAATCTCTTCGCATCTATCTTATTTTCTCCATTGAGATTTTTTAGAGAAGCCAATGGTGAGAGAAGAGGGAGATGAGATTGTTGGAGGTGATATTGAAGAAATTGGGCAATGTGAGGTCGTTGAGAGAAGCCAAGCAGATCCAAGCCCAAATGCTCATTACAGGACTACACCAAGATGCATTTTGTCCGTGTACAACAAAGCTTGTAAGTGTGTTTTTGATGCAGGGTAGCCTCGAGGATGCACGCTTAGTTTTGGATAAAATTCCCATCGCCATGCCACCATCATATTCAAATTCAAATTCAAATACATGGGTTTGGAATGCAGTGATGAGAGGTTATGCGGAAGAGGAGCTGTGGCAGGAAGCGTTGGCAGTTTTCCAGCAGATGCAGCGACATGGAATCCTACCCGACAAGTTGAGCATTCCGTCTGTTCTGAAAGCCTGCGCCGGCCTCCGATGGCTCCAACAGGGTAGGGAAATTCATGGGCATGTCGTTGCGAATGGGTTCTTCTTCTTTGATGCGGACGTTTTCGTTGGCAACGCCCTTGTGTCCATGTATGCCAAATGTGGCCTTACAGACGTTGCACGCCTTGTGTTTGACAAAATGCCTGAAAGGAATGTCGTTTCTTTGAATTCTGTGCTCGCAGGTTATACTCACAATGGTGAAGCTGATAAAGCCTTGCGATTGTTTCACCAAATGGAGTCTGAGTGGAAACCAGACTCGATCACCATTGTTGCTCTTCTTTCCTCCTGTGCCAGCTTAAGGGCTCTTAGAATGGGTGAGGAAATCCAGGGTCACGCCATCAGAACTCATTTAGAATCCGATGTATTTGTGGGCAATGCGCTCGTAGACATATATGCTAAGTGTGGCAGGTTAGGATTGGCTCTCCGGGTGTTTGACAGAATGTCTCAGAGAAACAGGGTTTCATGGAATACAATGATAGGGGTATATGTTCAAAATGGTCATGTTGATGAAGCCATGCAGCTTTTCCGTGAAATGAAGCTAGCATGCATAAAACCAGATTCTGTCAGCATTTCTTGCTTACTTCCAGCGTGTGGGTTATTGGCTGATCTGCAACTCGGCCAAGAAATACATGGCTACAATATCAAAAGTGGACTGGACAAAAATGTTGTTGTGGGGAATGCTCTCATACACATGTATGCTAAGTGTGCGAATCCAGAGTTTGCACGCCAAGTGTTTGACAATATGCCTCACAGAGACGTTGTTTCGTGGAATGCTATAATTTCAGGTTTAGCTCAATACGGGCAGTATGATGAATCTTTGCAGCTCTTCAGTGGCATGAATCTACTAGGCATGAAACCCAACTCGATTACACTTGCAAGTGTTCTGCCTGCTTGTGCCTGCTTAGGATCTCTGAAGCAGGGTAAGGCGATTCACAATTATTTACTCAGAAGTGAGCATGGGTTCGAAATCTTTGTGACCAATGCCCTCATAGACATGTATGTGAAATGTGGGAGCATAGAGGATGCATGCCAGTTGTTTGGAAACATGCCCCAAAGGGATGTGGTTTCATGGAACGTGATAATAGGTTCCACATTGACAAGAAGGAATTGTCGCAAGTCTTGGAATTTCTGTCAAATGAGATTGGATGGAGTGAAACCTGATTCAGTCACCATCGCAAATGTTCTGTCAGGATGTGCCCGGACAGGGGCTCTGAAACAGGGAAAGGAGGTCCACTGTTACCTGATCACAAATGGATTTGAATTGCACGTTTCTGTGGGGAATGCACTTATTGATATGTATGCAAAATGTGGGAATGTAGAGGATGCACACCATGTATTTAACAGAATGTCAGAAAAAACTGTAATCTCATGGAACACAATGATTGGAGGGTATGGAATGCATGGGCTTGGTGAAGCTGCTCTCAAGCTCTTTCATGAAATGCAACACAATAATGTGAAATCAGACTACATTACTTTCATTGCTGTCCTGTCTGCTTGCAGCCATGCAGGCCTAGCAAAGCAGGGTTTAGAAATTTTTTATTGCATGATTCAACAATACTGCATCACTCCTACAGTGGAACACTATGCTTGCATAGTTGATCTTCTTGGACGGGCTGGTCAGCTTGATGATGCACTACATATAATTGATAAGATGCCGGTGGAACCTGATGCTAGTGTGTGGGGAGCCTTGCTCGGTGCCTGCAGAATTTACTGCAATATAGAGCTAGGAAAATGTGCCGCTGAGCACCTATTTGAGTTAGAACCGGAAAATACAGGAAATTATGCACTTCTTGCTAACATCTATGCTGCAGCTGGTAAATGGGACTGTGCAACAGAGATAAGAACAATTATGAAAAGTAAGGGGTTGAAAAAGAGCCCAGGACGCAGCTGGATTGAAGTCAAGAATAAAGTTCATATATTCCATGTGGGAGACCAATGGCACCCACAATCAAAGGAAATCTATGCAGCTCTAAAGAGCTTCACTGTGCAGATGGAGGCTGCAGGATATAGACCTGATACTAGCTTTGTCCTGTTTAATGTCGAAAATGAGGACAAGGATCTCAATTTTCTTGTCCATAGTGAAAAGCTGGCCATTGTTTTTGGGCTTTTGAACACATCTTGTGGGACACCTATCCGCATTAGTAAGAACCTTCGTGTTTGTGGCGACTGCCACAACGCCACCAAGTTCATTTCTAGGATTGTCTCGAGAGAAATTATTGTTAGGGATGCACACCGATTCCATTATTTCAAAGATGGAGTCTGCTCTTGTAGAGATTATTGGTGATGATTATTCAATAATCAAAAGCAACAAACGTAACCTTACCTAGGAACAATCTCATGCAAAACACTTGCGTATGCTTCCCTCTAATATCTGGATGCAAGGAATTGGTTTTGTTAGCAACCCTATAATGTTTGACATCTATTGCTTTTGTATTGACTAACTTGGAACATGTTTCTGAACTTCTACCGATTCCTCTAGCATTTGTTAAAGACTTAAATAGGAAATCTATTTCGCTACAGAAGCTTGATTCCTATGGTAAAGTAGCTATATAAAAAAGCACAAACACTATCTTCATAAGATTAGATGGGTGCCTCTGGAAGCCCTAAAATGTGCAGGTTTGGCAAGTGAGGCAAGCAAATCGAGTCACAAACTAAAATCCTCAAAAAGTCCTATTCAATAGGTTTTGTTTGCAGAGTAAATGATCGCTTGCTGAAGCGTATGATTGACTATGATATGTAGTCGATTCCATCCGGTTGAGGATTCAATTGCAACTCTGAATAATAGACATGGGAGTAGGCACATTAAAATTTATTTAATGTTAAAATCCACGGTAGCAAACAGTAGTCAAACCAAAAGTTAGTTGGAACATTAAGATGATTTCATGCAATATAGCTTGAATCTAATGCATAATTACGGTCAAAGTGGTCAAAGTATTGTTAGACCAAAGAATTCAAGATGTTCAAGAAGATGAAGAAGTTGACCTGAAAGTATTTTTTAAGAATGACAAGCATTCAAATTTGACATAAGCATGTTAAAGTTAAAGTTGAATAGGTGGGAAATTTCCAGACAAGCATTCAAATTTGACATAAGCATGTCATAGTTAAAGTTGAATAGGTGGGAAATTTCAGATAGTATGCTTAAAAAGGCAACAATAATTACATATTGTGCCATTCCAGTTGTTTTGAAATAAGACAATTTAAAAGGAAGCCAAACTAAGCATTGGTGGCAATTTTGTGTTTTGGTGAAATCACCTTTGAAAAGGAGCATTAGATATAGCCAAGGCTCTACTACATCATCATCAGAAGTTAATTTATGTTAGATTCTTTGGCCTTATTGGATAATGGAAGGTGGCTTGTAAATCTAAAAAGATTAATTTAAAAAAAATCTAAAAGATAATAAAAAAGAAATAAACATATTTGACTTAATAAAAAAAACATATATGATTTAATAGAAAATAAATAAATATATATGACTTATATATCATATTTGGAGGAATTGGATGAATGCTATATCTAAATTACTTTATTGAAGTGTTGCTTTGTACAACATGGATAAAAATAGTTAAAATATTTAACTGAGCATATTATCTTAGTACAAAACCAACACACAAGTAGTTCTCGATCTACAAAAATATAGATCATCTAAACATGCAAACCTAGTGACAATGTTCCTTGACCTTATTCAAACAACCAATTGCCTTTGCCACTACAACTATGACTATCAACCTTCATTGTTGCCTCTTGAGTATTGTTTTATTATAATCTTGATGCAATAACATTTAGATCCCGAGTTACAAGCATGCAAGATGAAGTCAAGTGGATAGAGTTTAGAAATGATGGAGGGAAGAAACATTGAGTAAGAATGCATAAATGAATAACAACTATGAAAGTGAAATAAAAGGACAAATGCATGAGAAAAGTTTAAGAAAAGTGCATGGATGAGACAAAGTGAGAATGTGGAGTAAAATGTCACACTCAAAAGCAAGATGGAGAGGTGTGCAAATGGCATTGCATGAATCAACATAATGGTAAAACAAATCAATGCACAAATATAAGAGAGTGACAACACAATTTTGGAAGATTGAAGGAAATCCATAGAATTGAGTTGAGATATGAGCACACAGATAGAAGATAAAGTAACAAAAGATGAAAAGAAAGTCAGAACTCTTGGATTGTGCTTAAAAATAGAAAAAACTAGTAGATAAGTGCATAGAGTAGAGTTTAATGTAGGGAGAGAGGAGAAAGGTCAACAAAAAGTGTTTGAGTTTGTAAGGCCAAGATAATGAGAGATTGAATGATTTACCTTATGTACATTATTATACAATATTAATGAAGATAAAATATTTGCCCCCTATTACTCCATGATATTTATTTCTGCATTATAGTTTTGTAGTTATATTTTGATTAGCACTAGTGATCCGGATTGAATCATTATATAACTTGTCATCTATCTTGGTACTTTCTCAGTGGAAAAATTGGAGGAATTGGTTTGCAGGGCCCATTTTAGTGGCAAGTCCTAGTTTGGAGATTTGGGGTCCGGAATCTTCCAGAGCAATTTTGAGGCATCAAATGACATTTTTTGGGGTCAAAACTTTTGTGATCATAACTCATAACCCTTTGACATTGTTGTACACACTAAGACATTTTCAATGGTGTGAAAATCACATCAACAAGAGCTTGTATGTGGAAGCTATGGTTCCCACGAGTTGACCTACCTTGTTGACCACTATGGTACCAAGTGGATGCCACATTAGCACCCATTACTCACACATGTGGGGCTAGCCACGTGTGGAATTTGAAGAATATTCTATAAGGTCCAAAACCTAACACTAATAGAGGGTTGAGAGATGCAAAAACCCTAACCCTAGACGACTATCAGACTATGTTAAATATTAGGCCACTAGGAGAAGAAAGGGTTCCATTATTTAGTATTGTATTTGTTCCATAGTTGAACAAAACATCTAGGAGTGGGATTTTGAGAGCATAACATAGGAGGTAGGATATTCTGTAGCAACCATTTAGGCCACAATGTCAAAAGTGACTCCATAATGAGTACCCCTTTATTTGTACTTGCATTTCATAAATGAAGAAAAGACAACAGAGCATAGGCCTCACCTTCTAGCTTGGTTTTCTCTAGTATTGGGTTTCCTGGGATAATCTTGTGTTCATTTGTGTGGATGGTGTGTTTATTTGTTTGTTCTTTCGTTTTTGTATTTCACTAATTTTCATAATCTAAGCAATAAGCTAATAATAAAAAATCTAAGATCTAAGGAAATAAACATGCATGAATAAAATATTTCAGCATAATACAAGATCTATTGTGACAAACTGTTCCAATGGAATAGACGCGACAATTTATAGATCAACTAGTATGTGTTACCACATGGTATAGGTCATTGTTTATAAGAGGAGAATTAAGACACCATGTTCATTTGTGTAATTTAGTATCATAGCAGAGTTTGGGCTATAGGAGAAGAAAAGTACCAACAAATAGGAGTTTGCTCATAGAAAGAGAGATCGAGAGAGTGAAAATGGTGTCAAGAGGAGGTAGAAAAATGACAAATACAAAATTGCAGGCTCTAAAAAACAAATTGAGGAGCTAGAAGGTAAAAATTAGAGAAGAATTGAGTGAACCATAGCTAGAGGAAGTAGAAACTACAACAAATGGAGGAGTTGCAGACAAGTTGTGAACTTTCTCAGGAGCAAAAGATTAACAAAGATCAAAATTTATATCCATGGAGGCAATCTGAATGTAGAGGAGTGTTGGAATACTGAGGGGGGGACGGGGCGGTGAATCAGTATGGACACTTTTTACCACTTTCAATCACAATATATTAACTTCAACTTTATCAACAATATATCATTTATGATTGCATTCAATATATCATGAGCATATAACCATAAACAATACCATTCAACGATATCACATCAAATACACAATACACTAGAATTTACGTGGAAAACCAAATGGGAGAAAAACACATAATGCTTTCTTATATATATCAAGAATACATTCACAGGAAGAACCAACTTTCCAATTCTCTAACACCAATTGGAAGGAGGATCAAACCCCCTATTTACAGGCTCCAACCTGAAGGAAGCTACAACTCCCTGAATTCTCCAGCTACAACTGGAAAGAGGCTCCAACCTGAAGGAAGCTCCAACTCCCCGTGTTCTCTGGCTCCAACTAGAAGGAGGATATGAACCCTTAATTTATAGGCTCCAACCTGAAGGAAGCTACAACTCTCTCTATTCTTCGACACCAACTAGAAGGAAGCTACAACCCCCTTTCCTTGCCCTGTCTTACTACCCTGAAATATAAGTGTAGATCCAAACTGTCACTACCAATGATCAACCTGTAACTGCCACTGTCATCAACCAACCTGTCACTGTCACTGTCACATCAACTAATCACTGTCACTCTGTCACATCAACCTGTATACGATGATCAACCAATCATCCAACCTGTCATTGTCCCTTTCACCGTCACTGTCATCATCACTATCACTGATATATCATCATCAACCAACTATAACCAGATCCACTCACATAGATACCAAAACCATCACCATACCATGTACATCAACCATATACCAAAATCTATACCATACCATGTACTAGAACCTGTACCATACCATTGTACATCAACCATGTACCAAACTTTGTACCGTACCATGTACCAAAATCACCAAGAAGTGCCTCTAGCAATGTATCATATCATCATCAACTCATGAACCATAACATCACCAAGTTGTGTCTCAATATCACCAATCATGCACTATAAGATATGCCAAGACCACAACATCAACCAAACATCAACTATGTACCAAATGATGTGCCTCAACCCAGCACCAAAGAATGTGCTTCATACACATATCACCATATACGAAGTGTATACCTCAACCATGTACCAACATCACCAAGCATGTCTCAAGCATGTACCGACACATCCAATGCATGTACCTCAAACATGTTCCATAACCTCATCAAGAAGTGCCTCAAGCATGTGATAACATCACTATGACATGTAGCAAACTAGATACCAAGATAGTCAATATATTCTCTAATCAATGTGCGATAACATCACCAAGGTATACCTTAAGCATATGCCATAACATGCATCAATATCACCAAAGAATGTACCTCATACCTGTACCAAAATATGCCTCACACTATGCATATAAGATGTGCCTCAAGCATGTACCAATGTCTCAACAAGATACCAAAGAAATGCCTCAAGCATGCACTATAACATCACCAACATGTAACCCTCAAAACATGCATATAGGCATACCTTTAAACCTATAGTTAACCTGGTGCACCGTGTTATAGACCTGCAGACCTTCCTTAGTCTCAACAACCTGATACAAACATCCTCCCTTAGATCTGTCTTAGCCTTGTAGGACCAAGACGAGGGATGTATAACCTGCGGGGGTGCTTCACAAGACACCAATAGCCTGACCTGAGGGGGTCAACGGAATTAGGGTTTCACAGAAAAACCTCGCTCTCCTTTGCAATCCCAAAACTTTCACATTTTCACTTTCTTTGTTGCCTCATAATTGCTACCTTAGATTCACCAATTAGATCAAGTTTGCTCACATAGAAGATATTCAACAGAATTGTGTGTGTTAGAATGGGGGGCTTTTTGAAGTGTATTTATACCTTTTCAAAGTGACTTCTTTCCTTAACTTAAGGGTCAACCTGTACTTTCATGTTATAACCACTTTACCCTTTAATCAATGACTTGTAACTATTTATATGCTTCTTAAATTCTTTGAGGCTTCCAACTTCATTACCTCATAACTCCTCAACCATGAGGAACTACATGATGTACCACCTACCATTGGAAATGGTATGAAAAAGACTATCCATCTATGAGTGTGTTGCCTACATTTACACTTCCCTTCATATTCTTATTCCTTAAACAACTTTGAGCTTCATGACCACACCTCTGGGGATTCTTGTAGACTTCTTCAAATGCACCCATCACATCTGTTGACATCAATGACAACCACTTCTGTTGATATCAATGACAACCAACTATCCAACAATCTCCCCCTTTGGCATTGACGTTAACACTCATACTCCACTTGTGACCAATGCTCCTGATCTTTCTCTCTTCATGTTTCTCTCCCCCTTTGACATCAATGGCAAAGGGTATCTCCCCCTGTCTTCATGCTTCTGATATTTATTTTATGATATTTCTCTTTCTTTTTCTTTGGCATCATAGGCAAAAAGGTAACTCCCCCTGTTGATATGTCTCCACCTATCTTCATGCTACTAATATGGTCTCTCTCTTTAACAATTTCACTCCCCTTGACTTCTCTACAAGATGTTGTGTAGATCAATGTGGGGATTCCTATACTTGCTTCCTTTCGTCTCTTTCAGTGCTTCTTGTCCATTGGTGCTTCCTCTTGTAATTCACTAACATAAAAAACATTCAAAAAATACTTGACTTCAAATCTCCATAGCTTGTCAAGTTCACATCAATGACCATACTTTTCAACAATTTTCCTTTGATAGTATGGCTTCTGTTGAAAATYTCTCTTCCCATGTTTTGTTGTGCCTTTCACTGCTTGCATTCTCGTGACTAACTGATTCCACCTGTCAATATACTTTCATCCATTTTTATGAATCTTCTCTAACTCRTGTCTTCTTTATATGCCAAATATCTCATGAATGCATCTTTGTTCATAAAAYTGTCCATGATTATGCTACTCAATTGCATATAATGCTGACCCATCTGTCACTTTACCCTTATGAATCTTCTACAATTGTTCACTACATACTCTCTCTTTTCAAACTATATTCTCAATYTATAAATCAAACTTTACATKTMTGGAACAATCTGTACTGAATATATCCCTACCTGAATACATATGTGGAATCCTCTATACAATTATGAATCTCTTCCRGAAAAGTGTGCCACTGATATTCTTTGTAACTGTCAGTTGATACCTGCATGGGAATGTGTTCGCAAGACATTCTTCATTTCTATCATCAAATCACTTTGAAACTGTCTTCCCAAAATCTGCAAACTCTTCATACTACTCAAAGGATACTTCTCTGATCTGTAGAGTTGTTTCTTAGACTCCCTCTCTTCAATATTCATATTTACTGGGAGTATCCAAGTCGAATGGATCAGAAAAATATCCACTCTGATGTAGAGTAATATTCCTCTTCGTCTGTGGATCCATCATTTTCCTTTTCATCTTCTTCCTGAATTCTGACATTCTTTTCATTTTCTTCCTGAATTATGACATCTTCCTTTTCATCCTCTTCCTAGATTCTGACATCTTTCTCTTTTCCTGTAGATTTATCATGATCTTGCGCTGCTACAAATCTTGTGAATACAAATTCTGGGACATGGTTTTCATTCACCTTCTCTTCTTGGTTTTCATTTCTTCTCCAAACCTTTCTGTATCTGACATCAATGTTTTCCTTCATGGAAGGATTTATCATGCTTCTACATGTTGGTTGTGGAGCCTGATTATCTTCCTGATTCAGAGGTCCTTGCTT
>JASDQU010013313.1:161191-174043 GCA_032191745.1 Picea mariana
AGATGATTTGGTTACAGAGGTTTATGGAGGAATTGGGAAAGAAGCAGGAGAACAACAGGTTGTACTGTGATAGTCAGAGTGCCATTCACCTTGCAAAGAAATCAACCTTCCATTCGAATACTAAGAATATACAGTTGAGGTACCACTTCATACGATCCACCTTGGAAGATGGACATTTGAAGTTGAAAAAGATACAAACTAACCAGAATCCTACAGACATGTTAACAAACAGAGTAACCAGGGAGAAATTGAGTTCCTGCTCAGTTTTAGTTGGTCTTCAAGAATGAAGATGAAGATGAGAAATTTGCCAGGTCCAAGAAGGTTCAGAGTCCAACATATACAGCAGTGGTGGAGTTGTTGAGATCAGTCTCCAAGTGGGAGATTGTTGGTTGTGGAGCCTGATTATCTTCCTGATTCAGAGGTCCTTGCTTTCAGCCGTGTTTATACCCCATGAAGTATTTACACCCCAGAAGTATGTACACTCTTCCACATGAGGGAGTGCAGAGGGGGGGTACCCCCTCTGTGGGGTCTGAGGGGGCTATCCCCCCGGTTGGGAGGTATGGGGGCAAGCAGGCCCCCAGCGGGGGTTCGGGGGTGAAGCCCCCGAAGGAAAAATTGCCTTGTAAATGTATATTGTAATTTCATTGTAAATCTGGACCGTTCATTACAAGGTCGCAAATCTAATGGTAGAGATTATGTTAGGGTTTTTTTTTCCCTAGAAGGCAACCCTCTTTTATGAGGGAAATGTATTGCAGCTATGGTTGATGGTGAATATTGTAGTATGAGATAGGAGACTGTGAGAGAAAGAAGAGGAAGTTACGGGTTTGTTGTAGGTTGTATCCCTTCATATGCTGGATAATAATAAAGGAAGGACCTGGCAATTTCTCTGGTGGACGTAGCCCACACTGGGTGAACCACGTAAATCTGTGTCTCTATTGTATAGTGTATCTTCTGTGTTTTGTTTCCACATTTGTTTTATTTTATTGCTCCGTGGTCCTATTTTTCTAATAGCAACTTCAATGTCTTATCCTAGCGATATGGGGTCATTTATTCAATAGAAAGAAAAACAAAAATGATATTTACAATGGAAGGGACAACCACTCATGGCTTAAGCAAAATACTTCAGAAAGTGCCGATTAACTGGGCCACCAAAAACTTCATAGTCTTCCAAGTTCTGCAATTTATAAGTATTATTTTGAAAAACTTCGAAAATATTGAAAGGACCAATCCAGAAGGCTTCAAATTTACCATGTTTTCCTTTTTCTTGCTTAGGTGCATCCCACTTGAGCACTAGATATCCTAGCTGGAAATATTTTTTGTTTACCTTCTTATTAAAAGATTTCTTGATCTTCTATCGATGGCTCTGTGATTTATCAAGGAGTTGCTCGCTGGTTTGATGTAATTCTACAAGTTGATGCATCATTCTGACCATATCATCTGGTTCTCCTTGTTGATCATGAAGGAAATTTTCCATAGGCAAGGCAAGCTTAGTAGGAAAAAATAGCTTCAATCCCATAAACAAGCTGAAAAGGGGAAATGCCAAGTGATCTCTTTGTAGTGACTCTATCAGCCCATAAGGAAAGTTTCATCTTTGAGTCCCATGATTTCTTGTTGTCCTCCAATAAATTCTTGATGATATTTACAAGGCTCTTGTTATAGTATTTTTCTAAACCATTTCCTTGGGGATAATAAGGGGTATATTGAACTAATTGAATCCCATACTTCTCACAAAATTTCACCAATGGTTCAACTTTGAAATATGTAGCATTATCAATAACAATCTTGCTTGGACAACCAAATATTGACATTATATATTCAAGAAAACCAATGATTACCTTGTGTGAGGCACTCCTTGTACGAATGGATTCTATCCACTTGGTGAAATAGTCAGTTGCAGTTAAAATCCACCCGTGTCGACCACTTAAAGTTGGATGAATTTCCCCAATGAGGTCAAGTCCCCACTGCTAGAAAGGACCAGAAACCACCACATGCTTCAAACGAAAATATTTTAGTTGTTTCTTTCCTGAAAACTTCTGACTTTTATCACAAGCCCTAATCTTTGCACAAACATCAGAAAAAAGGATAGGCCAAAAAAACCCATATTTGAGGATCTTATATGTTTTGGTTCTCCAAAAATGATGACCCCCACACAAGATGTCATGAAAATAAGTCATGGTCTTTTGAGACTCATGTGGATCTAGACATCTCAAAAGAACCCCTAGAGGATCTTTCCAATACAATATGTGATCAATGAGACAATATCTTATTTCCTTTAGTTTCAAATCTCTCACATTGTTCTTCTCCAAACCATCCGGAGGCCGCAACTTTTGCAGAAAATAAATAATGTCTTTGTACCAAGTGCATTTTTCCAAGCTGGGACTGATATGTGATCTTTTAACATAGATATCAATTTGTTGATTTTCAAAGTTTAGGTTCATGAAATTAACCCCTAGTGCTTTGCAATTTTATTCAGCCAACAATCTAGCTAAACCTTTCCCTTTTACTAACTTAGTAGGCTTCATTTCAAGGCAAACTCTAGAATTTTGGCAATCCACTTGCTCCTCTTTCCATCTATGTCAGGCTGGATAAGTATTTCCTTCACATAGGTTGATGGGACATAGGAAATAATCTTGGAATGCATAATGTTCACCTTGAAAGATTTATGGGATTTAACAAAAGCATAAGGCTTATTTTCCATAATATCATACCTCATCTATGCATCCCTTAATTCCCTACTGAAAAAAGGAAATAGGTTGCTCCATCCCATCTGCGTTTTTCTGAAGAAGGACAACAACCAATGTGTCATGTGAGGCAAAAGAAAATATTAGAAATTCCTTTGAATAATTAGGGATGATGAGAACAGGTGCTTTAGTCAATACTTGTTTTATTTGGTCAAAATAATTCTGAGCTTCAACAATCCATTTCACCTCATTTCCCTTTCTAAGCATAGATGTGATGTACTTAACCAATTCAACAAAGTTAGAGATGAATCTTCTCAAAAAAATTATTTTACCCAAGAAAGAATGGATCTCCTTCTTGGATCTAGGAAGAGACAGAGTCCGGATGGCCTCTACTCTACTTGGATCAATCCTTACCCCTTCTACTGATACAATGTGTCCCAAAAACTTTCCTTCTTTTATAGCAAAGAAAGACTTATTAGGATTGAGAAACAACCCAAAATTTCTACACTTTAGGAAAACTTTATTCAAATGATGATAATGTTCCTTATCAGATATTGAGAACACTATAATGTCATACAGATAGATGACCACAAATTTTTCCTTCTCTCTAATGAAGGCAATATCCATTGCTCGTTGAAAGGTTGCTCCTGCATTCATTAGACCAAAGGGGATTTTATCATACATGAATGTGCCCCAAGGAGTAGTAAAAGTTGTTTTCTCTCTATCTTCAAGTAGGGCATAGATCTGATTGTAGCCTGAGAAGCCATCAATCATAGACATCCTTGTTGAACCAATCACTCTCTGTAAAATATGTTCCATCTTAGGCAGGGGATAGTTATCTTTCTTGTAACTTCTGTTAACGTTTCTAAAATCAACACAAAGTTTGATTTCACCATTCTTTTTCCTCACAGGGACTAGGTTGGCCACCCATGAAGAGTACCTTAAAGGTATGATGATCTTAGCATCGAGTAGCTTCTTGACTTCCTTTTCCATAATAAGAAACAACATGGGATTTATCTGTCTAATTTTCCACGTAAATGGCTTGGTATCATATTTCAAAGGGATTTTATGTTCAATGATGCATGTGTCATAAGTTTGCAGGTCTTCATATTTCCAAGCAAATACATACAAAAACTCCTTTAATAACTTCACATGCTCAACCCTTTTCTCCTTTGATAAACTGCTAGACAATTTGACATATTTGGGATTTTCTTTTGTACCTAAGTTGCATTATGTCACTTCAACTTCTTCATTTGAACCTTTATCCTTCATAACAAAATAATTTCTGTCAAATAATATCTCCAAGCTGACCAATCCCTTGGGAATATGGTTACTGGGCAATTGGAAAATCTTGTGGTCTTCAATTTTATTGAGGAAAATATCAGCACAATGGATTTTTGTATCATCATGATCTTGATCAATGTGAAGACCAAAAAATGCTTCCACTGTTTCCAGAAATATCTTAATCTCAAGATCATCCTCAAAGACCTTCCAATGTTTGACATTTCCAGGTATAGAGGGTCTATACTTTACTTCCACATCATATTTTATCTTGGGGGGCAAAGGGATTTTAAAGTTACTTGCATAAAAAACCAAAGAATATTCCATAGCATTTTCTTCTCTTGGAACAAAAGAGATGTTAAAAGCTAATAAAAAATTATCAATAAGATCCCAAACTTCATTTCTGTAAGTCCTTAACTTGGGGTGTTTTGCTTGATACATATTTTTAACTTGATGCACAATTAGTTCAGCATCCCCAAACAATGCTAACTCCTCAATCTTCATATCTTTAGCAACCCTCAAACCCAAGACAAGAGCCTCATACTCTGCTACATTATTTGTAGTTTCAAATTCTAGTTTATAAGGAAAGGATATGATTTCTTGAGTTGGGGAGATAAAAACCACTCCAACACCAAGTCATTCTTTAGAATAGGTCCCATCAAAAAACATCTTCCAAACTGAGGTATTTTTAGGAGGTGTCTCACAAGTTCTAATAGGTTGTTTTCTGATTTCAATAGGTGATTGAGGAGCATCAATGAGTTGTAAGATATTGGATCCTAGATCAGTGTCAACTGCAAAAATGGGGTGGTTTGTAGGATTAGCTTCATCACTGATGATGCAATATAGTTGTGATTCCCTATAAATCCTTTTGTGCTCTCCTCCAAATACATGAATAATGACATATGAAAGGTCCATTTGCAAAGTTCCCCCTAGTCTCTTGATCCAAGATCTTGACAATAGAATCCAAAATTTAGGGGGGCCATCAGCCACCATAATATCCGTGAACACACTCTTCATGGGAAATTGAAACAAGGTAACAACCAGGTTTTTGATCACTCCAAGGAATTTCACTTTTCTGGAGTCAAATGAGTATAGGTCATGATATGTTTTAGTAATTTCTAGACCAAGCTCATCCATGACAGTTTTAGGCATAAGGTTATGAGATGCACCTTAGTCCATCAAGCAGTTGTGCAAAAATTTATCATGAATCTTCAATGATGTGAAAAATGGAGGAGAAGAGTCATCCATATCTTCTACCAAAGATCCCAATATGATTTCTGCTTTTTCATCTTGTAGGTTCACTGAGTCTGTGGAATTGGAAGAAGATTCAGGTTGCAGCATCTTGGAAAGATACCTTTTGAACTCTTCATTTTTAATCATTTATAAAAATGTTACTGGAATTTTTATCTTTTGAATTTCATTCTCAAAACTAAAAGAAGAGGGAGATTTCATAATCTCCTTAATTTCTGGAACAAGGGCCTTAATCATTGTTTGAGGGTTTTGTTCCTCAAGTTTTTATTTGTTGCTAGAAACCAAAGCCTTAGCAGAATTTTCTGTTTTTTTGGGCTGATCTGATGTACTAGGATTCCTATCCTTCTTTTTTAACCTTAAGTTGTATTTATTTTGGTTTTCATTAGCTTTTTCCCCTTTACTCAATTCATTCAACTGATTGTCCATAGGAGACTCCTCATATGCAGACTGAGTTAGATGAGGGGATGTGGAGGTATCACCCACACAATGAATTTTTGGATATGTTTCTTCATCCTCTCCTACTTCATCATCAACCATGTTATTTTGAGGAGGGGTCTGAACTTTTTGGTCATCCTTATTTCTTTGATCTCTTTGAAGGATCCGAGGGGCATTATTTTGTCTCCTGAAATTTCCTCTATTACTAGTATCTTGTGTATTTCTATAATTTTGTTTTCCCTCAAGCTTCATTTTTTCCATTTCAGCAGAAAGTGATTTAACCATCTTTGTTAGTTCATATAGTTGAGGGTTAACACCAAAAGAATCAGAGGTTGATGCTTCAGATCTATTTTTTCTCCTATCTCTATCGGATTTTCTGCTGAGCTTATCGACTACCAATATATTTGATTCTACCTCCAAGGTTGCATCTTGCATATGAGCTAGTGAGGTATATCTCCTTTCTCTCAACAAGAGGCAAAACTCAGGGTCAAAAGCACTGGGATAGGTTATCTTGGCAGAAGTTTTAGTAGGCTTAATTTATGTGGGGATTTGTTGTACATTTTATTAAATCTCTTTGAAAAATTTGAAATAGATTCGCCTTCTTTTCTCTTGAGTGACCCAAACTCTGTAATATAATATAATAAATCTTTCTTATCTCCCCAATGCCTCAAAAATGCATCATCCAGAGCTTCAATTCCAGTAATAGATCCAGGAGTTAAACCCCTAAACCATTTCCTAGCCTCACCATCAAGCCTTTGTACAAAAACTCTCATCCAAACATCCTCATTTTCGATATGCAGATTGTGAGCATAGATATAAAAGGTTGCAAGGTGTTCTTCTGCAGTTATGTCTTCTTCCCCTGTAAACTTGGGCATGTACTTAAGATAGTTTCCAATTAGGAGAGCACTCATAGGCTGATGCAACACAAGAGGGGCATACCTAGCAGTCACTATGAAATCCATTCTATTTATAGGAAGGTTAGCACTTGCCATTGGATTATGAAGAGGGGGATTATAAATTCTAGGAGAATAAGGAGGAGACTGGGTCTTGATTGGTACATTTGTAGTCTTGATGATGTGTATCTTGGGAGAGGGAGGAATATGGGATGGAGAAGTTTCATTTTTAACAAGGATTGGCTAAGTCTTGGAAGAGGACGGTGGAAATTCCAAGGGAAATAAGGTTTCTTCTTCTTTGGTCACAACAATTTTAAGAGAGGGAGGAGAAGGAGAACCTAGGGTAGGAAAATACTCTAAGATCTCAAGTATAAACCAACTTACAACATAAAGTGAGGCAAAAACTTTGAAAACTTCTTCTTTCAATTTGGGAGAAAAAAAGAATATTCCACAGGGAAATCTTCAAAATTTAAATTTCTAGAAATTTCTAGATATATCTACCGGTGTTTTAAAAGTGGAATCAGGAAAATAACTAGTAGTACCTGGAACATCAGCTGAAAATATTTCTTGAGAATATTTTCCTTTCTTGATGATCTTCTCTAGGTCAGCTTCAGGTGTATCCAGAGGTAGATGTGGGGTAGACCTCGTGTGTCTGCCATTACGAGCCACAACTGAAACAGTGGAATCACAGGGTGAAAACTGCAGTATTCAATGTACTGATTACTATGCACCCTCAGAATCAATATTTCTTTGTCGTTCAATCCCAGGGAAATGTTTTTAATATGTTCCCTGACAACGACGCCGATAATGTTAGCACTGAAAGTTACACTTTGATTGCTAAAGTGCAAGCTCAATACCCATCAATAGATTTATGAGATAAGTTTTAAAATGTGGTGTCAAATGGATAAAACTCAGTTCAACAATGTCAAAACATAGGAAATTCTTGATGAAATGCATCAGCAAAAGAGGTCGTGTTTAAATTAGATCAAGGTTTTGAGGATTAGTGTGGATAGAAGGAAGACTTAGTAAGAAAAATGAAGTGAGTCTACCACTAGCATCAGGATTTACTTGTAGCCAAAGGAGAGAAAAGATTCAGATACAAGAGCTTCTTGAGTCCAAGAAAAAAACTCTGAGAAAGTTATAACAACATCACTATAAAACATTCATTGTAATGCAACTACAAAATATCATATAAATCATTCAATGACAGTAAAATTTCAGAGTGAGAGAGAGATAAGATGGAAAGAGAGAAAACTGACTTCCATTAAACAAAATTTCATCAAGTATGATACATCAAACCAGAGTAGGCTTTGTTACATTAAAATCACCAAAAAAGTCTTTTACATCAACCATTTGAACCTACAAAAGGTCTTATAAGACCTATTTTATAGCCTAGACAGGGAATGATAACATACAATGCAAATTTTATCCTCTAACATAAGATTCTTCCATATTAAAATGAGGTAATTACACCTGTACAAACTGGAAATAACAAACTAATATAAAAAAGGCTAATGTTGGAAACTATCCTAACACTTTAATATTTCATAATGAGGTGTCCTTTGAACGCATTACTTCTCTTTCCAGGTATCCTCCAACTTTAAACTGACCTCCAAACAATTGTACCATGCTCCCCTATCCATCTGGTGATCATTGATCCTCTTGAAACCATCAAAATAGGAGTTCACAACATATCATGTAGCGTTGACTATATCAGTGAGTTCACAGTGAAGTTCACAATGCTTTCATGTGGAAACCGGTTCGCAGCGTCAGGCGCTACGAACTATCCTGTAGCTGCCCAATTAGTCTAGTTTAAGCTCCAAAACACCCAAAAACTTCCTCTAGAGTTAGGTATGCCTGTAGAAACCTCATAATGTGGTGTATGAGTGAAAAACTCATTCATAGGCATTATACTTCCCCAAAATATTCAAAAATGCAAGGATAAGCACTTCCAAAACTGAGATTCTTTAAGACATTTCACTTCACTTCCTGAGTTTGGTACTCCTTTTGGTGGCAGATTAGGCCAACACATTCAAATTTCTTTTAGCTAAATCTTCCTTGAAAGGCTGCAACTCCATCTTTAACCCCCTAATTTGACCTTGGTAGTCTAAATTCTGTTTGTATAGGATTTTAAGTTACCTATGAAGAGGTGTAGATCTCTTAGAAATGAACTTGGTCTGTACAATATTCTCATGATACATATCCATGAGGTCTCTTAACTTCTTCTTTCCAACTAACTCTTCCCTTTTAAATTTAGCAATTTCATCTCTGGCTTCTCTAAGTTGTTTGATCAGACTTTTAGAAGTAGTGTTCTCTGGAGGGGTGGTTATGTCTATCACCTCAATGTGTTTTTCAAAAGCCACAACTTTACCTTTTCTCTGGATGGGAGATTCCACTACGTTCTCTTTTTCAATAGTTTCTTTCTTTGTCGATGACTTGGTGAAAGGCCTCCTAAATTTAGTTTCAACTGCAACAGATAGCAATGGGAAAATTAACCTCATTCCCTTTGTGCTTGTGGCTCCGGCTGATGGAACTTCTGCTAATTCTGGAGCTGGTTGGGGTGAAACTTCCCTTTGTGGAGAGTGATAAAATCCTCCTTCTCCTTCTTGTTCATTAGGAGCCTCATCATTTTTAGAAATGTCTTTTATCTTCCTTTCTTACTTGTCTCTGTATGTACAATTTTATCATCTTTAAGAGGGATCTGCACTTTGGATTGTGGAGTAGGAGTAACATTCAATTGAAAGTGTGTTGAGGCAATGAACTACTCCTAGTCAATGTTTTTCTTCTTTAACTCCTCCATCAAAAGCATCTTAATCAACCCTAAGTGAAAAAAACTTGTGTCAATAGCCTTGGACTAGCTTGGACTATGTCAACCATTTTTCCAATGCTTCTAAACAAATAGAAATGGAGGTTCATGAGGTCTTTGCCTGTGAAGTGCAGAAAAAGTAAAATGTGGTAATGATAAATCATATTGAATCTGCCCTCATAGGTGCAATATCTTTGGATCACCCTTAGCATCTTATAATATCCTTCAACCATGTGGCTCCTAGGCACTCCCTTTAATAGGTTATCTCCCTGACATTCTGGTTTAAGGAATTCTTTAGAGAAGGATGCATTTAGATTCATGGCCTTAAACCATCTTTCACCAATATTTGGTATATTAGTAGCTATTGGTATGGTTTCTTCAAATACCTCAAGTTCAAGAGTCCCCACCTTAGTTTTGGTTCCATCAAAATTCAAGGGAAATTCTCTAACTACCTCAGGGTGCCCCGTCTGCATCTTCTGGCGGAAATTGAAACATCCCACTCTTTGGAATACCTCCCTGATCAGAGGTTCAACATAAAATAGTTGCATGTCATAGGGTTTAGTCCTCACTATTCCCCCACCCTCGTGAGCCTTCTTCTATTGTGGAGTATCCATTGATATTATAGGAAGAAAACTAAACCAACAATTTGAGTGATGCAAGAGGCAAAACAGGAAAACAAAGGGTTTAGGGTTTGATGGATAATCTCTTTCAAAGGATGGTTCTATCTAAGGATTTAGAGTCTTTCAACCTATTTGACCTCTAGGATTATGAAAGGGAAACTGATAGTGAGGAAATGAAAGAAGACTACACAGGAAAATGGAGATACGAGCACTAGTGCATTTGGGTCAAATTCCCATGGTGCGTTCGACGCAATTGCCACTTTCTATTGTCAGAAGACCGAAAAACCTCAGACCCCCTCAAACATCGTTTCATAGGATGTCGTTTTTCCGACGACCTAGTTTTCGTCGGTATTGTGACGTTATATGATGCCACGTGTCATCATAAATTGGATTTTCCAGCCCCATATTGACGTCGTAAGACCGACGTCTAGGGACGTTTCAAATGTGGCAATACCGACATGTCAAACATGGCAAACAGGACATTTCAAACGTGGAAAGACTGACGTTTCAAACGTGGCAAGTGAGATGTTTTAGACGTGGCAAGAGAGACGTTTCAGACGTGGCAAGAGAGACGTTTCAAAGGTGGCAAAAGAGACATTCTTAAGGTGGAAAGAGAGACATTTTAAAGGTGGCAAGAGAGATGTTTCAGAGGTGGCAAGAGAGACATTCTGAAGGTGGAAAGACCGACGGGATGAGGTATTAGCTCCGACGTGGTTGCTATGGGAGCGACACTCTTGGACGTGGAAAGAACGACGTCCATCAGGTGGCAACAATGATGGCCTAGAGTTACTAGCTCCGACATGGTTGCTATGGGAGCGACAATCTTGGAGGTGGAAAGAGAGACGTCTTGGACGTGGCAATAGTGACGGGAAGAGAGTGAAAGACGTCACAATTGCCACCTTTGTGTAGGTATTTAAAAAAAAAATACAATATCAATATCAAGACCTAATAGTCATTCCAAGACCAAAGGAGGAGTAAGTCATATAGGTGTCAGCTAGTGACCCACTTAATAGTTTCCTTAGGCTTTCCCTCGCACTAAAGGTTCGGTTTTTTCTTTCGAGAGTGTCTAAGAGATAAAAAGACCCAATATGGTGAATGAACTGACATTAAGTTCATACACATCTAACAAATCCTTCAAACTTTTACCCAATGAAACATGTTGTCACAACTTCTATCCTAATGAGATTACTCTTGGTATCATCTCCAGCATGAAGACCTAAAATATGAAGTATGCAAAATTTGTGCATGGAAAATCACTTTAAAAATGAACTTGTGTCTAACTACATGTTCATATTCTCTTCTCTAAGTGATGTCCATAGAAGAACCATACAAAATTAATCAAACCTACCAACTAATAATATCATAACCATTATGGCATTTCAATGTCGAACATAGACAAGTTATCGAGTATCAAGAGAACATCAGTTTCCTCGAAAAGCACTTCCAAAGTTTCTCCTTGAGGTTAAGAATTCTCAATGTTTAAGAACATGAGTAATGATGAAACTGGACCAAACCATGTTCCAATACCAAGTGCTATATGCTTTGTATAGGCCTTTCTTTTGTGTATGCCAAGGGGTTTGACATAACACTCATGGAGTACATGAACCACTTTCTTCAGATGAAGAAAATCTTTTATATCGCCTATAGTGCCGAGGATATATAAAACTTAACTAAAATGCCAACCTTTGAGCTTCGTCCATGATTAAGAGCTCCTTAATTTTGAGCCTCAGAGGTAACCAAAGAAATATGTAAGATATTAACATGAACCTCCAAAATTGTGAAGTAGAAGGTTAAAAGTCCAAACCAAACTACACAGTAAATAAATAGTAATATGGCAGTTGATATTTGTACGATGCTTATTTTATGAACTTGCTGACTTGTTGAACAAACTTTAGTTCAAGCCTTCAAGTATGCCAGAGATACTCAAATCAGCATGAATGGGCAAGTTACCGACATAAACTAAATTTGTTTAACTAAAATGCCAACCTTTGAGCTACATAAATTTTGAGCTTCTTCCATGATTAAGAGCTCCTTAATTGAGCCTCAGAGGTGACCAAAGCAATATGCAAGATATTAACATGAACCTCCTAAAGTGTGGAGCACAGGGTTCAAAGTCTAAACCAAACTACACAGTAAATAAATAGTAAATATGGCAGTTGATATTTGTACAATACTATTTTTAGGAAGTTGTTGACTTGTTGAACAAACTTTAGTTCAAGCCTTCAAGCATGCCAAAGATACTAAAATCAGCATGAATGGACACGTTACTGACAGAAACTAAATTTTGTTTTCATGCTATGAACAAAGAAATCAAGAAAGATCAAAAATCATATTTAAGACCTAAATAACACAAGTCTCAAATTTTTACCTTTGTGTTTGGAACGAAGCAAAGACACAATCAAACCCTAGTGATATTTGGGGAAGATTATAGTTCTTATAGACCATACTTAGAGGGCATGTAGCTAAAATGGACTTTAAGTATCTGTACTACAGACTACTAATTTCACTTTGTCAAAAAGGTTAGTTTGTTGAGATGAAGGACTATGAAAACATCCATTTGAGAAAGACATAGTAAGACTGCTATTTAATTCCATGCATACATATAACTAAGTTATTTTTTATATAAACATTTTGGTGGATGGAAAATAAAAGTTGCCAAACCTTCTTTTCTATGATGAACAACAAAAATACATGGAAAACATCAAAGCCTAGCAGAAGAGACAAAGAAACCCTTCAGGAAAAAAATCCAAAAGCATGCCAAGAATATTCTCAACTACTGTGAAGAAAAGATACAAGTTATGGCCACTAGAGTAGCAGAAGAAAAATAAAAATAATTATTATAATGTCAAGTTTGAAACTGGACCAACTGCGTTGTTGTACACCTG
>JASDQU010013313.1:182114-205798 GCA_032191745.1 Picea mariana
TATTTTTCAGACCAATCCCTTTCTGGAACATTTTTGCTAATTGACAGAATGCCTTTGGTTGACTAGAATTAGCTGCTGTTATAAAATACCTAGAAGCTAACTTAATGTCTTTCTTCACACCCAGTCCTTTCAAGTACAACACTCCCAAATTGTAATTCCCATGCCCATTGGGGTCATCATTTTCTGCTGCCTTTTTGAAGAATTCTCTTGCATGTAAATGATTTGACCTCTAACATACTATTCATACGATTATTAAGAATATTCAAAAAGCCTTACAAATATCAACTGTATAAACCTGAATTTTTAGAACGATAAACATCTGGAGGCAGGGATCAATTAATTTTAGTTCAGAACCACTATTCTATAGATGAAAATCATATAGAGAATGATGAGATTCATGTCTGTTTGACATCCCTATGAATTCAATTCTCAAATATAACACTCGGGTGACCATTTCAAGCATAAATGTGGATATCTGTTGATACAATCAGTTAAATGATTTAAGTCAAAGTTTCATAAAAAAAAATGTTCACTTGAGACTACAACATTTCACAAAATCCATAATTAAGATCTCTCGTCTCCTCAAATCCCACTCTTCCACTGAAAATTTTAAAAGGGACTGTTCGTTTCAGAAATTCTAGGTTTAGAGGATTCAGCTCAAGTGCAAATTTTATCAGATAGAATGAATAACCATGAAAATGCTTTCCCATGGTGGTCTGCCCCACTTGTACGGCATGAGTTTCAATGAGATGAGGCCAGCTGCAAGTCTTGGGTGATTTGGGCACAATAGCCACCCCTCAGAACAAACACCTAAGCCAAAGGAAGTTCACTCTTTGCAATGCAACCCCTCGGGGAATATTTCTTGAATCCCTTCCAAAAAAAACACGCCTATATTCCATAAGCTAATTTACAGTGAATGTAACTCAATGAACTCTATTGCTATATTAGAAGTAGACACATAATAATTACTTCATGACTAAGATAGCAATACTTTAAAGTTCAGACCTGATTATCATTGTGAAAATCGACAAAGATTGATTTATATGATTCCAAAATAAGACAAAAGAACAAATAAAACACAGTTTAAAATTATCATTCATTTAGTTGTCTTAGGCCAGTCAAAAAGCTGGGGAAAAAATTTAATGCACTTACTTGTCTAGGCTCCTTGTGTATGACTTTGATTTGCTTATAACCAATAAAAGGGCGAAAAATGTCTGTAACTGGTTAAGGATAGTCACTGCTTGAACTCAGCCATATGAACCCAAGAAGTACACTTTTAATTCCCTATTCAAGCTATCTAACAATAACCAGAAAATTAAACAACTTTGGAAGGATACAAGCAACTTCTCTGCGAGAACAGTCAGCAGGAAGCCCCTCAATAAATATTGTATTGGAGGATTCATCAGGCTTAAGATGGTCAGGTACCCTAAAAGATGAACCAGATGAACCAGATATTGCACTGTCAGGCAGTCTTAAAGATGCATCTGTCCTGGAAAGAGCAGGATCTATGCCAACTTCTCCTTGTCTCTGCCCCATCAAAATTGGATCATTCAAAGGTGCCAATCCTAACAAACTTGCACCTGCAGCTACCCCACCCAAACCAATTCTAGAACCACCTCCTGGACCTACTCCACCAGATAATCCACCCACCCCAATTCTAGAACCACCACCCAAACTGCTAATCTCACTTGCAGTTAAACCACCTGCACCATATGGAGATATCTGCATAAAATTACATTTGTGTTAAATTTACACAATCCATTCTACTCACAAATGAGAAGTTAGAAACTTAAAACAACAGTCAAGATTAGGTAAATTACCCCGTTTCGTAGAGTTTCAGAAGGAGCCCCAAGCGGGTCATGTGTCCTCAACATTGAATGAGAAATTCTGTCATTGAGCTGAGGGTTTTCACGAGGCAGATAACTAGGAATATCACGATCAACTGGCTGAGAGATCTCACGAGGTAGAAAGCCTGGAAAGTCACACGTGACCACAGATAGATCTAGTCATTTCAATCTACCAGAAAGACATGCTAGAGCTCTATTTTCACATTTGGAAATGTATGAATGATGTGATGTTTTCAAAGATTGATTGTTCTCCTACTTCACTAACCAAATGAAATGCACCATATAGAATGATCACAACATGTATACAACATCGCACAATAAATATAGCTTCGAATAGACTCCTTGCAGCAACTGGTGGACAATGTGAGATCAAGCCCCTATAGTTGAGAGAGTTCCTCCATGCAGTGAAGAAGAGTTTCCAAAACAAGAAGTGGTGAAAGAGAGTAGCGAGCAACATTCATAGCAGTGACCATGCCTATCCTCAGTCTCATGCCAAAATTGTTAATTATCATTATCCCAAGGTCGTTGTAAGTACAAAAAATACATCCAGTTGGATTGATGTTGGTGACAATATTCCTGATAAGAAGAAAATAAAGAAGGGCCAAATAAAAGTGCAGGTATAATAACATTTGTTTAGACTTAGATTTTGAGAAATGACCACCAACTTTTCTTGCCTAGAAGGGGTTTATTAGTGAGAACAGAGGATTTCCATCAACTGTTTGACTGTATAGTTACAGAAGTTGCATCAAGTGCTAGTTTCTGGTATCATTGAACTTTGGAAGTGTTCTATTCAGATTTGCTGCATACTGGTGCTTTGTGATATTTGTTGTTTGGACAATCTCAGGTTGCATGCTATATAGACTGCTTAGTTCTCTAAAGTGGATTTTTGTGAAATTTCTGTAAAATATATGTGGCATTTAATGTCTTTCACATACTGACTATGTTGGCTTTTGATAGTACCTTGAAGGAAAAGAAGCTGAACTTCATGCAGCTCGAAAAGCTGGTCTTATTGATTTTGTTTCTTCTGCACTTCCTGCTTCACATACATCAAAGCCAGAAGATTGTCAGACAACAATATCACTGCTTCGAATTCTGAAAGTGGTGTTAGCATTAGCTGCCAACCGTAGCTACTTCTTGGCCGCCAATCCCTTTCCACCTCTTATTCCTATGCTATCTACAGCTCTTGAAAATTACTGTACAATTGCAGCATCAAACAATAGTTACAGTGGGGCTGCTGGAAATTCCATTCCTACGTCATCAGATAAAATTTTTGATGAAAAATTAGAAACAATAGGTGAGGTGTTGCAAGGTCTTTTGTGGTCTGTTACAACTATAATGGCTCATGCTTGCTCTAAGCGCCAACTACAGATGCAAGATGATATGGCTGAATTAATTATGGCATGTAAAGTTATTCATAATTTGCGTGACTTGTTTTCGCTTTTTGATAGACCTCAGATAGAAGGAGCTCCCTTTCCAGCCCTTGTATTGCTGGGATTAAATTTATTGAGGATTTTGACGTGTCCAAGAGGACATATTTCTTCCATAGATTGGGAAGCACATTCAGCTACTATGGCAAGATTGCTAGGAGTTCAGACATTTGGAACTGCAGATTATGAGGGAAATGTGGTTTCCCTGCAGGGTTCTCATTCCAATAAAGGCCCAGAAAAAGAAGTTGAATTTAGTCCCCCTCGACACATTTTGAAGGATACCCAGATATCTAACTTCATCTATAATAAAAATGATGAAATGGAGAATGAAGTGCCTAGTGTGGGGGAACATGATAGACTTTGTAGTTCTGTCCGTGAAAATGATAAAGATATTAGACTGTTGGAGTCAGTGGTGTTAAATAAGACAATGGTTGGGCTGGTGGTGAATGCACAATATCTTGTTCCTTGTAAAAGAGTACCGATGAGAATCCTCTTGAAGAGAAAACTTTTGAGCCAAATAATCCTTTACCACCTAGTGCTGATGATAAGAAAGTTTTCATAAGAAAGAAAAGCGTAAAGGCAGTAGGAGGAATGCCTGATCGTTCTACAACATTTCTAGTTTCTGTTATAGCTGAAACTGGCTTAGTAGGCCTGCCGTCATTGCTGATGGCTATTCTTTTACAGGAAAACCCTCGGTCAAATTCTGAGCAGGTATGTTAAAACTTAATAGATATTGGACAATGCACTTATGCATTTGATAGTGCTCTCATGTGTGACTTTTACTTATAATTTTTTTTGCAGGCTTTTTGATTTTTGTATGTGATGCTTGCTTCTGATTACTTGTTTCCCCCCTACTTCTATAATGTTATCAATAACATTACAAAGTGCCATTGTGTCTTTGTTTTTGTGTTGTTTTGCTTGTCAACCAGTTGGTTACCACCCAAACCCTTATTTTTAGAGATGAAAGTCATTTAGGTTGTTCTGCATTATTCCAAGTTCCATTTAGTGGCTGATGTGATTGGATTTCCTCTATTCTACCCAAACAGTTATTTGAGAAAGGTTTTCCTTATTTTTCTTCTTCTGTTTGATCTTACAACAGAGCAGAAAACAAAAGATGGTCCTTTTACAGAATGATCATTTATCAATCTATTTCCACATATTAATAATAATGAGGTTCTGTTGGTAGGATTTACATGTGCTAACATGGATAACATGAATAGGTGGAGTGTGATCTTTCCTTATCACATAATTTCATATTATTCTTTTCCAGTAGAAATTCTATTTTTTAATCAAGGATCATCAATGTTTTGGTACACATGCAAGGGCTATAAATTTAGTTCAGTTGAGTAGAGAAATCAATGATGGTTTCTGTTGTAGGAAAATCTCCCTGCATATAGGTAGATTGCCTCAAAGAGCTAGACTCTTAACTCCAATACATAAAGTGCTTAACGTGGACACTGACTTCCTTTCAAATCTAGAAAAACTAATACATGAGGAGGAAGGAGAACAAAAGTACCTTTTTATCGACGTTTGTCCCTGCACGCTTCGAGTTGAGCTCCAATCTTTCGCTCCTCGATGAGCTCTGTAGACAAAACAATAGTACAGACACTTCCTACTCTATTGATATTAGCTTGTAAATAGATCTATCTACCAGAGATAAGTTTATGTAAGATCATACACAAACTAGAAAGAAACATGCCAAGCATTTCATATTAATGAGAACAGTGATAGCAGTTACTTACAATCGTAGATGCGAATGCGACAGCTTCGTCAAGTCCCCTTTGTCTAACCCTTGCTCGAAAGATCCACGATCCAAACGACAACAACTTCAATGATTACTCTCCTCCAGTTCATTGTGTGTTTCCTATGAGATCATAGGTTTCATTCTAGCAATTCTTCCCCCTTTTCACCATCACAGAGCCTGCTTATATAGGTTAAGAGAAGCTTAACCTCTTGATTTATCTTTAGAATAAGTTAAGGAATCCCCTCCTTAGATCAGGGATCTCCTGATGGAACCAAGAATTCGAATGCAACTGCCTTCCAAATTTGAAAGATCCTCCCCTTATTCTCCTCAACGGGCCAACCACTGCCTTAGATTAGACAACGCTCCCTGGTAGGCTCAAGGGGAGCGCCAGCGCTCTAAGGATGGGTAGTTCTCCTTCATAAGGGCAGTTTGTTGTTATAACGCTCCCCAGTACCTTGTGGGGGAGTGCCAGTGCTCCTAAGGGTGTCATAGAGGAGCGCTCTCTCTCAAAACCCAAGTTTTAGAACTCCTTTCAGGTGGCCAAAGTTTCTTGACTCTAGTTGATCATTCTCCTTCCCCCAAATCAAGTGTCTGAGGTATTCTAAGTGCCTCCTTGGTGTCGTCGTCATGGCAGTATGCTTTGTTTGACATTTGTGACACTTGTGAACAACATGCGACACTTGCGACAATATGTAAGGAACATGCGACACTTACGACAGTTGAGAGGAACATGCAACACTTATCCAATTGAGTAATATTGACGTGTAACAGATTTCCCCCCAAAGCATGAAGTTAGAAGATGAGAACTGATAACTGAAATACTTTGTAGACTTTCAAGAAAGGGTGTAGACTCGGAGAACCTGACAGAAGCTGCACACAAACATCCAACAAATATTATGACATGTTTCAAAACCCAAGGCAGACATATCTATGCTTGGGTGATCAAGACTTGCAAGATATGGCCGCCATAAAATACACTGCGGATCCATAATCGTATTGATAAAAAGGTATAGCCACCGAAGATACAATGTGGATCTATACTCTGATGACCTGGACTAATCGTAGCCACGAAGAATACACTGTGGATCTACGAGATGACAAGACATAGCCACGACCAATACAAAGTGGATCTATGTAACAGTGTATGTATCATTCGTCCAAGAGAAACTCCTTCGCAACCTAGGCAAAGCATATATCAAAGTGATTACTCAACCCAAGGTCTTCCTATCGATCCCAATGTGATACAAATCTAACCATGTGAATAGATGTTCTGATGTCGAACATGGCAGAAACCACTTGATTATCGGTCAATAGTGTAAACCATTAACAAGTGCGAGGGAGATCACCATTAATGTCAATGATTCCCAAGGTACCCTAGTACATTCCACTGAATGTGAATGGATGAGCTAGAGTCAAACATCCGTGGAATCATCCAATCAGAGGTCAATGATGTAAACCTACTGTCGAATGTGAGGAGGCCTGCCATTGAGGCATGCTGGTCCCAAAGTGCTAACCGATTTCTAAGTCTAATTCCCAGATAATGTGTTGAAGTCGATAGGAATAGACTCATCGAAGGAGGGCCTTGATGTAGCCCCCATCAACGACACGAAACAGACACAGAGGTGTAATTGGTAGATCAAATGAACATGTACTAACACGGGTTTTGAGGCAAGATATTTGGGATGTCTGACTCTAGAGGCGGATACTTCCCTTGAACACTGAGGCACAATAGCAGAAACATGACATGGACCAAAACTATGCAGTGGATGTTGTGACTTACGTCAGGTGACCCAAAGGAGTGAAAGAAACTCAAAGGATTGGCTCAGTGCATAAGTTCAATAGGTTATAATGCGTGCAAATGACAAAGTTCCGTGTTCAAGGGTGACTCTAAGAATTACTTGGCAATGTTCTCAAGAGACTGTCTGGCTTGCTTCTTTCAAATTTTCCCCCATCCAGATAGATGAGTACCTCTTTTTTATTTAATGAGCTCGAGGAGGATAACACATGCTCGATATAACTCACCTTTGGTAAGTTCCTCTTCCTTTGTTTAACGAACCGGAAGAAGTAAGGGTTCGGTCCCGTATGGGCCTGTCGATGTGTGTTTTAGCGAGTCCAAGGACAGGAAAATCCAAGGTTTTTCAGGATTATAGAGTTTGGAAAAACACTTAAAAGAGAACTCTCTCAGTTCCTTTTTCGTAAAGTAGTCTGACGAGACCGAAAAAGAGATAAAATATCGCTCGAAAGACGCCCTTTCGAACCTTTTAACGAGTGTGAAAGGAAGCAAGGTCACTCGACAATATTTTCATATTTAGAGAGTCTGAAAAGAGTTTAAAGATGACTCCAGGGGGGTTCCTTTTTCATGTGTCCATGCGGGTCCGAAAAAGAGATAAAAGTCTACCCGGTGTGTTCTCATATTTTCGAGCTTGAGAACGAACTAAGACTATGCTCATGAGTGCGACAAGGTAAATAATCGATCAGAACTACCAGGAAACCTGCGATGTCAAAACTACAATCCAGAGGTTTAGTGAAGCCATTACATTGTTAGAGAAACCCACAAATGACTATACCTTATAAAAAATGGAAATTTATAAATAGTAATACAATGAAAATTCCATTTACCATTTCATTTTGCATAAGGATTTGTAGCAGTGGAGATTTTCACTTTGGGAGGTGGATCTTGTTTTGTTCGATACTGGAGCTACGGTTGACCGTTTTTCTTGCTGTTCAGACCAGGTAGCTCTTCATATTCCCTTCTTTCAATCACATGGTTTAATATTCATTTTCATAGCAACATTAATTTAAAAAATGAATCCCCAAGTCGCCCCAAAAAAGTTCAAATCGGCCTCCATAAAAAATGATGGGAATTAGACATTCTTTGTGCAAAAACGTGTCTAAAAGATGATAGGAGAGATGCCAACGTCTTAATACCTAAGTGGATGGGTTGTTTTTGGCAAAGAACCCATAAGAAATTCTCATATATGCCCACGCAGCCATAATATAAATCATTTTTATTTGAAAACATTTTATTGTTATGTGAAGATTGTTGAATGGCAAAGAGAGGGTGTGAGGATTACAAAAGAGAGCGTGGTCTTTTTAAACAATGTGGGCATTAGATTTCATGTTTTAAATTGTTTTAAGAAATTGCCGAAAATTGCCGAAAATAATGAAATTCTTTGCTTTTTGTTTTGTAGGTGATTTCGGTGACCATGATCGAGTGGAAAGAACGAGAACATGAGATGGATGACTTAGCTACCTTGCGGATTCCTCGCACGTAGGCTGCATTGAGAGCTTGTGGCTTACTAAAATTCTTCAAATTGCAAAAAATGAAGAAGGAGATTCTGTTGCTTGAGCACATGATCGGCTTATGGGATGTTGTGGAGCAAGGATTCCAGATCGACACACAGCTTCTAACCATCAAGTTGGAAGACGTGTGTTTTTTAACTAGCCTCTCGAAAAGAGGGGTCCCTATATCTTTTTCCGGGCAGAGGGCGCTTCCCGAGAAAGTGGGTGTGTATCTGGCACGTCATTGTGTCCCAGGAGAAAGAATGGTAGGGGGTAGAATCCCTATCAAGTATATCCGAGAGTTACCCCTCCGGTCCATTTTGTTTGCCATCACGAGCGTGACAGGCAGTACTAGCACACATCTGGCGTCAAGATCGTAGGTGGCTTATGGCGTACAGTGTTTGGAACCAACACTGTTTAACTGGAGTGCAGGGTTTCGTGGTGTAGGATGGGACAGAAATAGTTCGGATACGGCTCTTTTCTGGTCTCATTTTTCTTAGAGTGCATCCCCCAGATGCAGCCTCAGATAGCACTGGCAGTGCGACCAGTGGACGAACCACGGATGGAGAGGTGGACTAGTCTGTCTCCGAGGCTAGTAGCGGAGTCAGAGTTCCATTTTATTGGCAATTTCTTTGCTTGGCTGAGACGACAGTATTTCTGGATAGAGGACTTCCCATATGCTGAGGTGGATTTCCACGGGAGCATGGATTTGATTCTACCCACGGGGGAAGACTGGGATGCGTTAGGTAAGAGACTGAGCAACACCTTGCCTAGTTTTGTTTTTTAGGTTTTTAATGTATATATATATTTTTGGATATGTGGAAGAGTTTTTAAAAGATGTATTGTTTTCAACATCCAGACAAGAGAGCAGTGTACCCGACCGATATACCGATACCAGGACGTCGTGGGGGTGCTCTGGTTGCAACGGATCCGGGAGTGCCAGTGATAGGTCTCCGAGAGGTTGAAAGAAACCTCCAAGGCCTCACGATGGGAATTCCTCCTATACGGAGGGGAGAAGTGCCTTTACATCTACAGAGGCACACTCTGGGAGTACCAGAGAATGTCAATTCTCTACTGAGACGTGTAGTGCGTGCAGTGATATGTTACTCCCAGCACAATGTAGTGTAGGGAGATTAGAGTCTCTCCGATGATCATATTTTGTATGCCTTGTCAGGCGATGTTGTATGGGTGTAAAGGCCCAACATTTTTCTCTTCTACATACTTTTTTGATGTAATCAAAACATTTTTAGTCATGCTATGTATATATATACAGTTTCGAGTTTTTACAGTGCCTAAATGATTTGTACATGATGATGCCTTTAATGTGATGTGTTTTAATTTACATGTGATGTACAATTTTGGTTTCCTCAAATCTTATATATGGGCAAGATTTTGATCCATGATGTAATTGGCTAACAAATCCGAAACACTATTGAGTTCTCTTGGAATGTGTCTATATTCAATGTAATCAAACATTCGTTCAAGACGACGAACTTGTAGGTGGAGACGTAGCAAGATAGGATTACGGATAGCATAGATTCGGTTGAGTTGATAGACCACAAGTTGGGAGTCTAAGTAAACAATGATACAAGAGATACCTAGGGAGGAGGCTTGGGTCAAAATTCCGATGACAGCATGATATTCTGCCATGTTATTGGTCATTGGTCCTAAGCAAATACCTCATGAACTCACCACCTCGTCAAATTGGTAAATGACCCATGCTGCCGAAGCAATGTTCCGGGTATGTCGACTAGCGCCATCTGCAAACCCAAAGAAGATAGTAAAGGCTGATGTCATCTGGACATGAAAACACAAGGCACAGTATGAGCGGAAATGGTAAAGACTCGAGCATGCGAAAGAAACAGACACACCAAACTAAAATACAATAATGTACAAAGTACACATGCTGGGTGATCTACGCATAGTACTTTTTAAGGTAAAGCCCATTCCGGGGCTCTCCTAGGGAAATTCCATCATAATATACTAACTCGTAGGTGCCTCTATGTAGAACACATTTCACAATGTAAGGGCCATGCCACAAAGGTTCTAACTTACCTGTCCCCAATTTTTCATGAGCTTGGTCATAGACGAGGACTAGTTCTCCTTCTGCAAAAATCCGCGGATGGACGGATTTGTTGTATTGACTTTTTACCCATTTCTGATGTGCCTCGTTAACGAGAGCAACATCATGACGTGTTTCATCCAGTTTGGATAGATATAAGAAATGTTCTTCTTCGACAGAAGTATGGGGTAGGATTTCTACTTTAAGTTTCAAAGATGAAATCTCGCACTCGATTGGTAAAACGACTTCGATGCCATACACCAACTGGAAAGGAGTAAATCTAGTTGTAGTTTTCACAGAGGTACGGTAAGCCCAGAGAGCGGAAAAAAGTTGTAGATGCCATGATGTCTTGTTTGCCCCTACCATGCGTTGAATCATGGTTTTGAGGGCCTTGTTGATGGCTTCAACTTGTCCGTTGGCCTGAGGATAGTAAGGGGATGAGTTTTCATGGCGAAAACCCAATTTGACATGCAGTTCGCTCATCATCTAGTTTTTAAAGTGTGCACCGTGATCAGTGACAATGGCGCGTGGTACACCAAAACAAGTTATGATATGGTTAAAGAGAAACAGAGCTGCGATACGACCATCGTTCAGAAAGGTAGGCATAGCCTCAGCCCATTTTTTAAAGTAGTTGATGACGACGATTATATAACCGTGCCCCCCGGCTGAGGTAGGCTTACATTGCATGAAATCGATACCCCACTTGGCGAAGGGGCCGATGGTGATAATGGGGTGCAGCGTAGTAGGGTGGGTGTGTGCCTTCTTGTTAAAGACTTGGTAGGGTGGGCATTTTTTGACTGCCTCAATACAATCTTTGAAAATCGAGGGCCAAAAGTAGCTGGCACATAGGATTTTTTGGGATGTGGCCATCCCAGAAAGGTGACTGCCATAGGTTCCAAGGTGACAATCATCCAGAATGCGTTCAGCCTCCTCATGAATCAGACATCGTCGAAGGATAGTGTCAATACCACGGCAATACAAGGTGTCATCGACAATAAGATAACGACGAGAATGGTGGCGAATACGTCGACGTTCTTCGTGGGAAATGTTGGGCTGAAAGCGTTGGGTTTGGAGGTAGAGGAGGATGTCCCCATACCAAGGATCAGAGGTTCTGATGAAGAAAAGAGTTTCATCGGGGAGAGGATCTCTAGGTTCGATGTCTTCATCAGCACGGGGGAGATCGCAGATGAGCTCCGCAAACACCAGGGACTTTTTGGCTTTGGACTTTGTAAATTCAAGATCGAATTCCTGAAGGATGACAATCCATTTAGAATATTTTCCCCCAAGCACCTGATGTGTTAGGACGTGGTACATGGGGTTTGAGTCCACGATCACCGTGGTGGTGTGTAGTAAGATATAATGGCGGAATCTTTGGACAGCGATGACGGCTGCCAGAGCCAGTTTATCTACATGTGAATATCGGAGCTCGGGTCCAGATAAACTCTTGCTCAGGTAATAAATCACATGTTCTTCACCGTTGGGGTCTTCTTGAACTAACACCATCGCAATAGTGGAAGTGGAGGCGGCTAAGTAAAGGATGTAGTCCTTTGCATACTCCAGAGGGTGTAACAAAGGTGTGTGGGTCAAGGCATGCTTGAGAGAATCAAATGACTGTTGAGTGATGTCATCCCAGATGAAAGGGGTGTTTTTATGCAGTAACCACATGAATCCTTTAGTTATCTCAGCGTAGTTACAGATAAAACGGTGAAGGAAGTTTTCTTTGCCTTGCAAACTTTGGAGTTGGGTTAAATTGTTGGGCAGGGGTAAGGCCAGAATAACCTTGATCTTTAAGGGATCCACCCTAATCCCGTCTTTAGAGACAACGAAACCGAGGAGTCAACTAGATTTGACAGCAAAAATGCATTTATGTGGGTTCAAGTGGATACGGTAGAACCGACATCGAAGAAAAATAGCCCGTAAGTGATCGATGTGATTAGATCGATTGGATGAGTGGGCAGGTAAGTTGTCGAGGTAAGGTTCTGCGATATGCTTGATATCGTGGAAAGCGTACAACATGGCTCGTTGGAAAGTAGCACCAACATTTTTGAGACCAAAAGGTAGCTTCCGATAGGTGAAAGTTCCCCATGGGCAGATAAAGGCTGTCTTATGTTGATCAGCAGGTAAGATTTCAATCTAGTTATACCCAGAGAAGCCATCCATGAAAGAGAAGATTATGCTCCCAGTGAAATTATCGATGATTTGGTCGATGAAGGGCGTAGGGTAGTTGTCCTTTGGACAAGATTTGTTGAGATCCTGATAGTCAACACAAACACGGATGGTTCCTTATTTTTTGGCAACCGGAACAAGGTTGGAGACCCATTCTGTCAAGGGGACAGGATAGATAAAGCCATATTTTAGAAGTTTCTCAACTTCTGCCTTTATAGCTGTGATTTTCTTGGGATGAACCGGGCGGAGTTTTTGTCGAACAGGTTTCACGCCAGGGTAAGTCTTGATTTCATGCACGACGATCGAGGGGTCGATCCCTGGCATTTCCTCGTAGCTCCAAGAGAATACATCGTGGAATTATTTAAACAAATCGATGTAAGAGACCACTTCTTTGGGTGTGCAATTAGCACCAAGGTTAATGTTTTCCACGACACCTTCTTTGATCGAAATATCAATAACGATCGTGGTAGAGATGTTACCCATGTTCCCCTCAGAGAGAGTATCTTGTGTGAGGATGGGAGATTGCGGAGCATCGGTAACATCGGGAGGGAAGACAGAGTGTATGTCTTGGTGGATTTCTTCCAAAGGTGGAAGAAAAGAGGATCAATGAGGGTTATCATCCCAAGTAAGATTGTCAATACTAAGCATTTCCATAATAGATTCGTCAGAAGGGAAAATTTTGGAAATGTAATCGATTACAGACGATAGGGAATCCAACCATGAAGGCATCGAGTAGGTATCATGTGCCAATAAATGTGGGTTGTCTGGAGAGGGAGAGGAAGATTGAATGGCTACGTATGCGGCCTCGGTTGGGCTAAGTGGCATAGTGTCACTGAGCACATCGAATTCCATAGGACTAGGTACAACCCAAGGATCAGATGATTACAAGGATTGATAAGGCATAGTCGAGATCATATTGATGGTGGCAATATGATGCGCGGTGGGTGGAAGTGGTGTAGGGAAAGTACCCATGAGGCTAGAATCTTTCAATAAGCCAACACCAACGCTTTCATACGTAACTGGGTGGTCTCCCAAAAAGGGAATGTTGTTGGTGATAGGGACGTGAGCGTCGGGTGTACAGAAATCAAGTTGATCGATAGTGACAATTTTGCCTTGATGGGGGAATTGTACACATTGAAACACCGACGAGGTGACGACAGTCATAGCATAGAACCAACTTCTTCCAAGTAGTAGGTTGTAATTGAGGGGGGCATCGACCACATTGACATCAACGGTAACAGTTTTGCCACCCAACTGAATGGCTAAGGATTGTAACAGTCCGTGTGGATGAAAGCCTCACCCATCGAAAGTGCGTAAAATCATAGGGGATTAGTTAAGGGTAGGCGATTTTAAGCCTTTCCAACAGGCTAGAGACATGACACAAGTAGAGGCTCTCTCATCCAAGATAGTTCGGTGGATTTGTTGATTGTGAACAAAAACATCAATCTGAAAGGCTAGTTGCTGGGAGAGTCGTGGTTGATGGTCATCCAGATTAAACGTGAGGTTATTTGATGACTCAGGATCAAAAGTGCCGATAGCAGCTAAGAGCATTCTACGTTGGCTAGGACAGTGTTGTAGAACTTCTAAAGAAGACATAACACACGGTGCTTGAGACAAATCTTCAACAATGTTGTAGTTTTGGGCATCCCGTGAACTAGGATTAAAGGTAGACTTCCGAATAGTGCTCTTGGGAGGGCATAAAATGGAGTCAAACGAAGTTTTCTCAATCTGAAGTGGCCTGGATGGAGGGCTAGCAGACGGAGGATTAACAGAAGATGGTAACGGGTCCGGTGAAGAACCGTTAGTAGTCTTCGGCTTATCAGGTTTAACTGGTGTGTCATATGTCGCAGTGCGAGTGGTCAGGTTAACCCCATTAAACATGTAAATTTGGGCACTTGTCGAGGCTTCATCATGGGGTTGGTTGGAACTGCCCCCTGGGGTGGGGGTTTGAGCAACCAAAGATTGTTGTTGGGGGGAACGCTGAGTAAGCACAACGGGTTGTGAATTTCCCCTAAAGATCTTGGCCACTTCATCGTGATGTGGACAGTCTCGGGTGTAGTGATCGTCACCACAAATGAGACATGGGAACTTTGGTTTCCGTTGTGGTTGTTTCCCGGTAGCATGGGTTTGGGGTTGATTTTTTGGTTGTTCGTTGTTGTTGTTTTTCTTTGGTTTATTTCTTACTTTCTTCTTTCCCCCAGGTTGTTGTGAAGGGGTTGATTGGACTGCATTCACCTCAGATACCTGAGTTTGAGGGGGGGTAGAAGAGGGTGCAGTCAGACTGGAAGTAGGCATCGGAGTGGACCGCTGGATTGTGCCAGTCGACTGGGAAGTAGATTGGGTCTTGACGGAGCCAATAACTCCATCCGTGTGTGAGGTAGACAATGGTTTGGATGGATCATTAGTGGCATGGGTAGCATTCGGTATCAACTCGTACATAGTACCAGACTGTGAATAAACTAAGTCTAAGTACTGGGCTCAGGCAATAGCTTCTTCCTCGGTGACTACACCACCCATGGCAACATCACGAGCAATCTGGGGTAACAATTATTTGGTGAACCATTCCGCTAATAGTTGGTCAGGAATGACTGCTTTGATTAGCCTTTGTCGTCATCTCCATTCATGAATATGATCAGAGATATGTACGGAAGTTGTCTGACGAAGGGAGGTTAATAGTTCTGTACCCATCTCGTATCGAATGGGTAGTTGGAAGTGTGTGAGGAATGGCATGGCGAGAGAGTTGAAATCATGAAAAGAAGCTCGTGGTAGTTCAATATACCATTTTGCTGCGGAACCCATAAGCATTCATTGGAAAAGATGCAAACGTATAGAATCGTCCATGAGGGAGTTGGATGAACACCACAAATGGAAAGTCATCACGTGGTTGTTTGGGTCTTTTCCGGACTTTCCGTCGAATTTTGGAATATCGGAAGGGAGTTTAGCTGGGATAGCTGGCCAAACCGGAGAATGAAAAATAGGATCATTCGTTAACCGAGACAAGTCTGGAAGATCCAGGGTCGCTAGGAAAGGTAGTTGTCGGTTAACTTGTGGGTAATACTGGTGTGGCATAGGGACACCAGTAGGACCATACACTGGGTTATGTGGATAATTGTAACTAGTGGGTCCTCTTGTATAAGGTTGGTGTTGACCAGGGTACACAGAATTTGAGGTGTTTTGAGAAGCATGTGCGAGCGGAGAATAACCAGATGGATTTTGAGGATTATAAGCTGGATTGGGTGTTTGTCCATAATGAGGTTGTAGTGGAGCTTGAGGATTGTGTCCCGCCGAGAACTGTGGGTTTCCTGGAAAAGGGATATTCCACGGATTAGGTGTGGCAGACACATTTTTTCCATACGGTTGATGGTAGGCTCCGGATTGTGGCTGCCCCCCAGCATGAGGGTGCCCTCCAAATGGAAATTGTCCTCCGGTGGGAGGGTGCCCCCCTAGCTTGAGGTAGAGTTCTTGGAATTTGAGAACTAGACGTAAATGACTGACCAGTACCGCTGAACGAATTAGGACCACCAAGACCATTCCCTCCGAGTTGTTGGATAGGTATGGAAATTCCTGGCATAACTTGGGTAGTAGCGACAGTGGAAAAGTTGAGTGCTCTATACCCAAAAGGGAGTGATGATGAAGGTCTAGGTGTTATAGGTGTGCCAATCGCAGCTTGGCTAACCACCGCATTACCGACAGGAATAGTCGGAATGTGAGGGACTATGGTAGAATGGGCCATCTGGAGAGGGAAAGTAGACCTTGGGCCAACGGACGATGTGCTCAGACCAACGGACGATGTGGCTGAAAAAGCGACAGTACCGGTAAAATGGTTTAAGGGTATGGTGTAGGTAATAGGCGTGTCGGAACCTATTCCTGCCCCATAAAGATCCCGCACCATGCGCGGTGGACTTCGAACAATGTATGCGGTCCAAAAGGGGTCATCGACCAAAGGGTTCGAATGAGACCCAGTCAGAATGTCAGAAGGATTGATGATGACAAATTCACCAACTGAATTCAGTTGGAGGACACGTCGTTCATACCCCTCCGGAATGCAGAAAGCTTCTGGAGACTCTGAAACAATTTGGAAATTCTCTAAAGGAGTGGGAACTTTTTCTTGGGAAGTTGTAGCGTCTTGAACCTCGCTCTGTTGAGGAGATTCCTTCGTAGAATGAGGGGATAAAGGGGTGTTCCCTTTCATATTTTCTGGAGGAATTCCCTGTAGCCTCCGCGAATGGCGTGGAGGGTCGATGTTGGTGAAAAAGAGTCGGCGAAAAAGATCTATGGCCAACTACCGAAAAGAAACAACATACGCTAATAGAATCTAAAAATCACAACCAAGCAAACGGGACCTTCTCTCAATGATCGTACTAGTTGGTGATGAAATCCAATGTTGCGTGATCAAGTCAAGAAGGGGCGGGGATATGGTGGAACAGTTACAATGGCGACCTACTTAATGGACTTACGCCTTGGTGCAAGCTTCCACGCAGTAATTGTGGATTTACCCTCCAAGGAGCCCGAGTGAGTTTGACCAATGTCTTCTCTAGGTACAGTGAGACTTCCCTTCACTATCACCTTGTGTAAGACCCTAAAGATTATGGCCACTAAGGTTACCAATTCGCAGTCAGCCCCTAGGCGGGAACAATCAACAGTCCGATCCGAACGTACGGGCAGGGTATCTAACCCGAAATCAACTTGAAAGGATTCCACTCAGTAATTTTGGATTTGCCTTCAAGTGATCCCCATAATACGATCTGACCACTACAATTAGTCAAACCATGGAGGGATAATCTTTGTAGCTCTCCCGAATGCAACCTCGTGCGTAACCCCTGTGTGAGAGGGGGATCCCAGGCAGACTTATACGACAATTGGATTTGACTCTCCCTAACTCAGGATGCTACTATTTGTTTTGGAAACTTTGGAGAGTTAGTCTCACATCCTAATCCAAAGTACTAGCCTTAGTCTACTATTGGTGGAGGATCCTAGAAAAGAAAATGTTCTAGATAATTTTTAATTAACGTTCATTTTATAACTGCTATTTACTCAAAAAGGGGTGCATGGAAGTGAAACGGATGGAATTATGACTCAGTCTCCAAAAAATGCATCAAATATGATAAGCATTCATTTCTTTTCGATGAACATCTATCTGAGGGAGAGAGAGAAAGTTATTTTCACTAACAAGAACCAATAAGGAATGTCCTCAAACAAATTTTCTCAATCAAATCCAATGTGATACTAAAACTTTTGAGATACCTTCTAATATGAAAAATCAATCCTAAATATGTCTCTTTATTGTTTGTATGTGAGTAATGATCAATTCGACACAACACTTTTCCTGCTAATTAAACTTTTGAACCAAGAAAACTCAGATGAACACAAGCAGGTTTTGTACAAACAATACACCCTCTTGTTGTGATAAAAAACAAGAAGCAAAAGAGAAGGAAAAGACAAAGAAAAATCAAGAACTTCACACCAAAATAAATGTCGAAGAACAATGACCTTAACTAAAACCAAATGAAGAGATCTGTAGGCCTCTGATGTCCTTCACCAGAGTCTCTGCTCAGTCAAAAAGGAGAGAACAAGAATGCATTGGTTTCAATCTCCCAATCAACATAAAAACTCAAAAAATGATGAAAGAGGATACAAAATCCAAACAGTAAGATGTTTGTTCTTCAGAAAGGAGGATGTTAAAGTTGAAAAGGAAGAAGCATTGACTCATAGAGAGGCTCATCAAGAAAAACACAGAGATTAGACCCTGAAAAAAAAAAGCAATTCTGGAAAGTTTTTTGGCCAAAAGAGGGCTAGCGCTCTGTTGTAAAGGAAAAGGACCGTTATAGCACTCTATGTAAGGCAGCCAGGGAGCGTTGGCTCTCTGTCAACACAGGTACAGGGGTGCCAGGTTCAAAAATCTCCTAGAAGTGTCAAAAAATCCAAAAATTGCAGTTTAATCTTGTCAAGCAAGCTAAGTGTGATGCGGTAGGGAGTCAATCAGCTCATGAAATCAATCAAAAAGGGGTGAACCAGGTCTAAAAACAATCAAGGGGTAAGACAAGGTCAATGAGGAGAAATCAAATCAAAAAGGTTTCGATTCGAGGACTCCCCAGCGGAGTCACCAGTTTCTGTTGTAGGAAAATCTCCCTACGGACAGGTAGATTGCCTCAAAGAGCTAGACTCTTAACTCTAAGATAGAAAGTGCTTAATGTGGACACTGACTTCCTTTCAAATCTAGAAAAACTAATACATGAGGAGGAAGGATAACATAAGTACCTTTTTATCGATGTTTGTCCCTGCAAGCTCCGAGTTGAGCTCCAATCTTTCGCTCCTCGATGAGCTCTGTAGACAAAACAACAGTACGACCACTTCCTACTCTATTGATATTAGCTTGTAAATAGATCTATCTAACAGAGATAATTTTATGTAAGATCAGACATAAACTAGAAAGAAACATGCCAAGCATGTCATATTAATGAGAATAGTGACAACAACTACTTACAATCGTAGATGCGAATGTGACAGCTTCGTCAAGTCCCCTTTGTCTAACCCTTGCTCAAAATATCGACTATCCAAACGACAACAAATTCAATGATTACTCTCCTCCAGTTCACTGTGTATTTCCTATGAGATCATAGGTTTCATGCTAGCAATTCTTCCCCCTTTTCACCATCATAGAGCCTGCTTATATAGGTTAAGAGAAGCTTAACCTCTTGAGTTATATTTAGAATAAGTTGAGGAATCCCCTCCTTAGATCGGGGATCTCCTGATGGAACCAAGAATTCAAATGCAACTGCCTTCCAAATTTGAAAGATCCTCCCCTTATTCTCCTCAATGGGCCAACCACTGCCTTAGATTAGACAACGCTCCCTCAAAAGGGGCATCAGGGCATTATAACGCTCCCTGGTAGGCTCAAGGGGAGCGCCAGTGCTCTAAGGATGGGTAACGCTCCTTCAGAGGGGCATTTTGTTGTTATAACTCTCCCCAATACCTTGTGGGGGAGCACCAACACTCCTAAGGGTGTCATAGAGGAGCTCTCTCTCTCAAAACCCAAGTTTCAGAACTCCTTTCAGGTAGCCAGAGTTTCTTGACTCCAGTTGATCATTCTTCTTCCCCCAAATCAAGTGTCTGAGGTATTCTAAGTGCCTCCTTGGTGTCGTCGTCATGGCAGTATGCTTTGTTTGAAGTTTGCGACACTTGTGAACAACATGTGACACTTGCGATAGTTTGTAAGGAACATGCGACACTTACGACAGTTGAGAGGAACATGCAACACTTATCCAATTGAGTAATATTGACATGTAATAGTTTCATAGGGTGTGAGAATAAAAAAGAGAAATATTTTTGTGTTTTGATCGGCAATCAGTGACAAATTTAGGATTGAAATACTTAAGCATCAATGACAAGATTATTCTTATTTCTTAGAAGCTATAGGTTGTATTTTTCTTTTACTAATTGGTCTAATTTCTTGTAATTTCAGATGTGTTGGGAAACATAAGTGAATCAACAGAGAATCTTGAGTTGGCCCTATGGGAAAAACTACTAGAGACAGATGTCAAGAAAACAATAAATCAGGAGACATACCAAGAACTGGGAAATGCTGGAACTTCACCTGTGAACCCATTCATTCATGAATATAGGCTTTCTAACAAAGTGGAGCCTCAAATATTTTCTATTGAGGGAGGGCATGCGCAAACATCTACACAACTGAACAATGGATTTACAGGTGATAAGCTTATTTGGAATGCTGATAGATACTTTTTTGTATGTTTGTTCTTATATGAGATTATATTGACAGTTAGACTGATTAATCTGCTAAGTCCTCCAACAAAGGATGATGCTGTAGCTGTTTTTTGTATGTTTGTTCTCCTATGAGATTATATTGACAGTTAATGTAGACTGATTAATCCGCCAAGTTCTCCAGCAAAGGATGATGTTGTAGCTATTTTTTGTATGTTTGTTCTTATATGAGATTATATTGACAGTTAATGTAGACTGATTAATCTGCCAAGTCCTCCAACAAAGGATGATGATGTAGCTGTTGGAGAGTCTATATTCTCTTCTCTTTCAATTACAAGAAATATAAAACTATCATTGAATGAAGGAATCCTGAAATTTATATAATTTACCGATCTATGTAATCCGGATTGCTTAGAATTTTTTTTTCTAATTTCATTTCAACCTTAAAAGATTGACTAAAATATTGCAACACAAAGTACCGCATGACTTGTAAAATTCTGTAGATTGCAGAAAGATCTTGAAGCCTAGCCCTCTGGCACATCTTAAACTTCTGTGATAGTCTATGACCTACCACTACAAAATCAAAACCACAACTAGCACTTATTAGGACGTTAGTTTCAAACAATTCATAAAGGGAATCTATAGAATGGGGCTGTTAGTGCTACAATAAAGGTGGTGTAGCCCAGGGAATGCTCATTAATGGTTGCTAGAACCCCCAAGAGCTTGTATATGGCTGATGGTCTAGACTCTAAACCTCTCCTTGTTAGTGTCTAACACAACAATACTAGACTCTACCCCATCCAAATAGTGTACAATATAGGAGCTTCATGCATACCGATATCTTACACCAAATTCTTCTCCATTTATAATTTCACATTGGGAGACGATTTAAGTTAATCCCATTATGTCCATTAAGGCTATTGTGAAGTACTTTACTTGACTTCTACATACATGAGGGGACAATGGAAAATATTGGGGGATCGTGGAGATCAAGTTTCAAGAGGTCACACATGTAGGGAGGATCATGGTGATTCAACCCTTAAATGGGTTTGCCTGCATGAGATGATGTTGCAGTGATAGGTGGAAGGTGTTGGATGTTTTGTACCAAACTTGGATACAATTAGACTTAATGGTGGGTAGGGAGTGTGTGCACTTTTCCTGTTGTTGATTTGACTACAAGTTTGGGGTGGCACATAAAAGGACTTTGTTGATAATGAGAGTGGGATGTGACAGGTGGTTTTGGTGGGGAGTTGTTGCACATCACCTATCGGTGATGGCACTATAGCGTTGAGTTGTAGGGAAAATGACATTGCTGTTAATGAGACTAAATAGGGAAGGATGTGGCAGTTAGGTGGTTGTGGACATTCATTAATGCTAGTAATTTGAGTGGATGGGATTGCTAATGTGGAAACAACTGACATGGTTGTGGTTGCGTTTTGGTTGTCATCTTGATTGTAGACGTAGAAAAGACTAATATTTTGTGTGACTAGACCATTAGTATCCATAGTGTTGTTGTTGCGACAACTAGAGTTTGTCAGTGCATTTTTCAACCTTCACTCTGTAGAGTCGGAGGTTGATGCAGTTACTTGAGCAAGCACCAGTTCAAAGTTGAGTGCAATTATTTTTGGGCATGCATAGAATGGAAGTTGGGTGTTATTACTAGGCTTGCATGGGTTGTATGCTAGGAGAAATTATTGAGCATGCATGAGATGGAAGATGAGCATGGTTGTTCTAGGCATGAATAGGTTGAAAGCCCGAAACAACATAAGTTATTAAACTTTTTGGTGATCAATCCATATTTATCAAAAAATTATCTCATTTATCTTAAGCAATAACCCATTGGTTCTTGTTACTACCTTCATTTTTTATTTTTATTTTTTTTGTATCTTTCAATACAAGCAACATCTTGTCCCACTCTCAAGCAATTACGTGAGAATGAGATTGTTGGTACCTTGACAGTCCCACTCGACCCATGAAGGGAAAACATGTCATAATCGGGATTTGAACCTAGGTGGAGAGGATAACAATTTTTCCTCTCAATTACCCGAGCTAGACCCAATTGACAAACCTTTAAGGGTTTGGGTGGTAATCCATATTAACCAATTTGATACTTGTAGGTGCCAAGGATGCTCCATTTATTCACTACACAAATTTTTAGCTATATTATATTTAAAAAGAAATAAACAGATCTAAATTAAAATAACTAGAATTGATGGCTATATAAAATTATACAGTACAGTTGGAATGGTTGGCCCCGCGTGTTTCTCTTCCGATGTATGGCCCTATGTTAGTCTTGAGATTCACTCAATAGACAAAGAAAGATCTTAAATCACCTGCCAAAATCATTCAACGTCCTTAAATATCTAAAAAATCAATACAAGTAATATTTGTAGCGCATTATTTACTCTAATATGCATTTTTACGAGAGTGTCGAAACGTACCTGAATGGGCTCCTCTTGGTTTCAAGAATAATTTATTGGAGCCACGCGTCTAATATTTGATCAAACTGTCTCCCTTGATTTGAAGTAGCAGCAACGAAGTCAACATTGACTTTGTTGTTGCTATGCTAGATCGAGGGAGGTTTGCTCCAAGATTAAACGACTCCAATAAATTATTCTCTACTGAACAGGGCCAACCATGTGAAGGTGGAAGCTCTTATGGCCCCTCCCCCCCCTCACATCACTCTCAATTCCCCAATACCCAGCATATAAATCTATTGAAATATTTATAGAAAAAAAAAACATATTAAAATATTCATGTACATCATCATTTAGTACTTTTATCCAGCCTCTTCTTCTTAGCCCTATAGTTCCTAATCATTTCATCCATATCTATGTCTTCGTTCTCTGGGTGCTCTTCAAAATCCGATTGTGATTGCGTCCTATCACGCAGAGCACGCCTAGTCATGGGGTACTCACATTGTAATGGAGGTCGTTGTAATGAGGCATCACCTACAAAAGAAGAAAATACAAAATTTAAATGGCCAGTTTTTAAATATCATTGAACTAGTTCAGTAATATTAAAAAAAACACATGCAATGTAATTATTTACCTGGTGCACTAGTCGACATCGTTGGAATGGTTGCCCCCACGTGCTCCTCCTCAACTGTACGGGCCTCAAGTACAACATTCTCTACCATTTAGACCACAAGCTTTATAATGACAATCATAAATGTATAAGTAATTATAACTACAAAATTATTAAGTATATGATTAAAATACAACCATATTACCATCATGTGCCAGCTCGGTCGTAGCACCATCATGCAGCTGCGTCTTCGTGGAAAATTGGGACTGAATGGGATCAAAATTATCTTCTAGTTGCAAACTGCTATCAACACACTGCTCTCCAATAGGACTAGTGCGTTCATTGACAGTGCTACTCCCCTGATTAAAACAAAGTTGTAAATGTTAATAATATCCAACATGATTGTA
>JASDQU010013314.1:1445-13185 GCA_032191745.1 Picea mariana
GTAGATTTGGAAAAGAAAAGCGAACCAAAACAAAACAATGTGATCTTAATCCTCACTTTCCAAATACAACTACACAATGGGAGTTCCAAACAAGGTTTAGCTATGTACTTTCAATGTATTTTTCTCTGCAATCAACTTATAAAACAATTCATAGGCACTTAAAAGGAAGAAAGCAGTATTGCCTCAACTATATGAAGTGGGATCTCCATATGAAGTGGGGTTAGAGGAGGAGTGGTCTAAAGAAAAGAGTAAATCATTTTGTAACAAGTAATATGATATCACTACAACCCTTACTTTCGTTTAATACAATTGATAATTATTACCATGCAAAAATAACTATATTAAATAAACTAATATATGTCCATGAATTATTACTTATCAAAAGGATAAAAAAATATTGAGGGATGAACTTCAAGGTTTATGAACTCTTAAATACTATAATAAGCATTGAGTTACCTTAAACCCAATTCACATTGATAGAGATATAAAAATCCCAAGGTGCATATCTAAATATTTTTATGACATCTTGAAACACTATTTAATACGTATTGAGGTTTATATATCATTTTTGAGAAGTCTTCGCAACAAAAATCTCCTAAATGGTCACGAGTTCAAATTTCAAGATAGTTTAATGGGGACACACATGAATTTACAGCACAGGATTACAAATTATACATATTAAAAAACATAAAAAAAATTTAATTACTTTTACGTTGAAACATTCATTCCAACATGTCATGGAAAAAGGTTTCATGTGATGAACTTTAAGACCCAATTTCAACATAGCACCTAATCACTATCATCCACCCACTGTTTTGTAGAATTCTAATCACTAAAGTCTCCCCTTGTAGGTCCAATCTCAACCATATATACACGAACATAATAAATGGCAATGCCTAAATTTCCACTACCTCTGCAGAAATCTTGAATATGAGGAAGGATTCACTATCATCCACGCACTGTTTTGTAGAATTCTAATCACTAAAGCCTCCCCTCGTAGGTCCAATATCAACCATATATACACGAACATAATAAATGACAATGCCTAAATTTCCACTACCTCTGCAGAAATCTTGAATATGAGGAAGGATTGTATATGGAGAAGGAACTCAGAATAAGAGATTTGAGGGAGATTCCACCATTCCCGAAGAAGTTAAGAAAAGATAAAAAAGAACCACCAAACTAACTAGAGAGTATCTCATCTGTTAGAGGATATCATTCACTTCTTGACTTTGTTAGAGGAGATAATTATTCGAAGTAAGCAAAGATCAAAGAACACAGTAGTGATTATTCGAAGTAAGCAAAGATCAAAGAACACAGTAGTGATCGGTCTTGCTAATTTGGGAGCAGATATAAAGTAGGAACTAAAATGGTAGGTAGCAAGAACTCTGACAGACAGAATACCCTAGATGCCTAGTAGTATAGAGGCTATCATTAAGCAAGAATAAACAGAGGGTAACGATGCCAAAAGGCCACCATCATCATGTTTTTCGAAGCATTTCAATATACATACATAGATATATGTGTCGACCAAAGGTTGTAAAATATTTTTAATATTGCTACTGATCCCAATGCTAGGTCTATACATATGAACAACTATCAAAAAGACAAATGCAACAGCTTAACAAAAAGATAAATGTCATCATGTTTTTCGAAACATTTCAATATACATACATAGATAAATGTGTCTACCGAAGGTTGTAAAATATTATTTTTAATATTGCTATTGATCCCAATGTTAGCTCTATACAAATGAACAACTATGAAAAAGAAAAATGCAACAACTTAACAAAAAGATAAATGTGAGAGCTTAATGATCATGTGCAGGTAGATTTGATTCCCTGGAGACCAGTAATCTGAATCTTGGCAGGGTGTTGCAGACTCAGAGTCTTCTCATTCATAACTGAAAACGATGTTTTGGACCCCAAGGTGGAGGTTATTGTTTGAGTCTGACCATTCCATTAATTGAAGACCACAATGCAACTTGGGGCAATGCCTCTTGTCTACTCAATTGTAAGTACAATAAATGATCCCCAAAAATAAATTAAAAGTTGTAGTTGGGCAAAGCTATCCTACCAACAACCCAAAGAGGATAGGTAATACCTACCATTCATCAAACAGGTAAACTAAGGAAATCTTAATTCGAGACTCAGAAGCTGAGATGTTGTTTTTGGGTACTCCTAGAACAAGTAGCAGTCAGTTGTTTCGAAGCAAATTACACGATTTATGTAAAACCCAATGAAGAAAATTCTAGCCTGTCAATACACAAAATTCTTGCCTGTCAGTGCAAAACGTGATCCACTTAAATCTTCAAACATGCATTACAAATGGAACATAAACAATCACTCGCTCCCTAAACAACAGATATTAAAAGACAAAAACAGTTGCTACGTTAAGGTTTTAGAAAAAAAAAATTGGTAAGACGAATTTCCACCGTAGGCGTTGGTCCAAGAATGAATCTTTGGAAGAACTCCATGTACAACGCACATGAACAAACTATACAAACTCCTAAGAGGAAAATTCCTAGTCAGCACAAATACAACCAAATTTTTTCCATAAGAGGGTTAGGAGTATATGCATACAAGAAATATATACAGTTAATTGCACACAAACAAATCAGACGACTCCCCTGTGTGTGCGTGTGTTCAAGAATGGCATTGAAAAATGTATGGTCAAATATGCACATATAGGCCAAGAAATTCCATTTCTTCCCACAATATTGGTATAGATGAATCCTAATCTGTAAGGATAACCCAGAAAATTCTAGTTGGTATGTTTCTAAAGAATATGGAAATCGGTGGTACTGGTGGGTATGGCAAGCTTATCGTCTCTATAGGGGGTGGAAATACAACACAATAGAAGAACCTGAGAAACTGACAACAGAAATGGATACAATAACACTGATGGTGATGGGGTCATTTAGAACCGATTGAAATGTTCTAAAGATACCCATACCCATTCTTCACGATCACTTTTCAAGTCAAATCTAAATCAGAGAATTGAGGTGATCCTCCTAACCACTCTGCAATCTATAGGGGAGGGAATACAAAGACAAGTAGTAGTAATAGAACAATGATTCAATAAATTCTAGATACATTGAAATGCAATTAATTTAAGCAGAATTTAACAGAGGATGAACTACTAACCTGCTTAAAACAATTCCAAAACTGAAGAAGGATGGATGAGAAAAAGTGTCATTGGGTTTGAGAGCACCCAACCCAACCAAACCCAAATCGGATAATGAGAAGCAACACAGATTTGGATGCCAAATTTAGGAAAGGTTATTTTAAAAGTTTGTGTCGGAAGCATATATCAGTCACACTTTCGGCAACGGTCAAAAAGAAGGAGCAGAGGGCGAAAGGGCTTTCCTTGTTAAAATAAAATAAGAAAGGCGTAGATCAGCAGGAGGAAACGGGATGAGACGGGACGCGAACGATCGTAGCGGGTTCAGGTGGAGGAGGGACACGAAGGTGGTGAATTGATGGTGGGGATGGGTGGGTAGGTGGTGAAGTGATGGCGGGGATGTATGGGATGGCGTGTATGGGATGGCGTGTATGGACGGGTAGCCGACCGGAGGGCGAAGGTGATCGGTGACAGGAGTCCGGACGCCGTGAAAGGACTATCAACAAAGGTCCATTTTGTTTGGACCTTAGCCTACACTGTAAAAATTTGCTACCCACCCGTGCAGTACCACCATCGTTATTTCACACATCTGCGTTTGTACAAATCTGTACTTACGACTGAATCATTGAATTAATTTCAGTCTATACAGATCTGCTCCATCCTTCATACAATTAATTGTACTTCCATCTATACTAGTACATCAAATAAATTGAAAATCTAAGAAAAGTCGTGACCCTTGACTTTGTGTTACAAAAGGTATAAATTAAAATTTTAAAAAAAAAGTGATTATTTATTAAAGTGTTTTTTTTTTAAAGGGGAATAAGGTATTAAAGTTTCAATCAGAGTAAGCTCTTAAGTATAAAGGTATTCAAAATTTCAAAAAATATTATTGAAGGTGTAATTATAAAGTGAAAAGGCTATTAAAAAGATATTTTTTTTTTATTAAAAAGGGATTATATTAAGAAATCATCCAAAAAGGTATAGCTTTAAGTTCCAATTAAAGTTAGAAGGAGGAGAAGCGAAAAATTATTCATCATTAAAGTTGAGAAAAGAGCTTTATATATATATATATATATATATATATATATATATATATATATATATATATATATCTTATAAAAGTAATATATTAAGTGGATTATTAAAAGGTTGCAAAAGATATTATTTATCGCGAAATCAAATGGATTCTAATAAAATGATAAAAGGAAGATTTTTTTATGAAGGTTGTTCAATTGTATGTTAAGGTTTTTCTACATTAAAGGGGAGTATTCAAAGAAGAGAGGTTAACATCATTATCAACTTGGACTATAGTAAAAATTACATTAATATTGATTTGGAAAATCAATTATTAATTCCAGAGCCGAATATAATTGAAAAGAAAGATCTTCTTCAAATTAAGGAGTGTTGAGGAAAATGTATGGAAAACCTTACTCAAGCATTTTTAGATCTTGTCGGGCTAAGACAAGATAGTTGGGAATGTTACCCGGGGTTTATAGCCTCAAAAACAATCGCTTAATCCACAAGTATTAATTACAGAGGACCATGGTTGGTTTTTATGTGTTGCATATGCCAATGCAAAAGAAGTAAACTTTAAACAAAGTTACATGAATGTGTACAAAAAAAATATACAAATGTATATATAGATATCAAGAAAAAAGAATGAACCATATCATTAAAACACGTGTGAGACTGAAACAATAATCTATTTTTTCATTTATTTCATTCTCGGATACAAAACTAAGTTATCTCTACAAACACCTGCGAGGGTAGGGACGAAAATCAAATTTAGAATCCTTCGATGGGCACCATACAAAAAGACTCTGACAATCAAGAAGAAAATTGAAGCTAAAGATCTGGATCAGTCTGTCACAAAATGTTTCCACTTGACTCTATAAGATATTCTTTATCAGTCGTGAAACTCAATTCATGCACAAACAAAAATACACAGACTATCAAAGATAAAGCATACACCTTTAAAACAAGCTACCGAAATATGTGATTCGGTTTTTGAATCCTGCTACCTTCAATAAGACCTTGTTGTCATGAAGAGGATTAAACTTTCTAGTAAACTCAGAATGAATGAAAGTTGAAAATATCTCCCTAGTATAGAGCAAACCTTATCGTTATAGTTCTCCTTCTATTCTCTCCCTGGTCTCTTCATCTCACTGGGCTTTTATTCCTCTTCAATAAGTTAGGTACTTCAACTACCTTCCTTTAGTTAAGTCAAATTAACTTAACTAATTAGTTTGAGAGAAATAAATAATAATAATAATAATAAATAAGGGTCTTAAATAATAACTAAATAGGTGGGACCCCTTGTGACTCTCATTTATTTCTTTTTATAATAACAAATATCCAAATCATTTAATTCAAAACATCTCCTTGCAACTCTCGCTTCATATATATTTACTCAAATAATAAATATTAGCGGAATGTAATATAATCATGTCCCCAAAAATAACAGCATATCCAAGTTGTCCAATAAAAAATTCTCAAATGAATGATGTTATCCAAAACAGTGTCAAATATATGCTTGTTGTTCAAAACTTTATCAAAATAAAAATATTGTCTTCAACATATAAAACAACTTCAATTATCAAAATCCATATTTACTATGTGAGGCATTGGGCCTCTTCTCACTGTTGTCCCCTTTTGATTTATCTCTGGCAGCCTTTAATTGGTTAGAACCTCGAGGCCAAATGGCATTAATAACATAAGAACAGTCATCCTTAAGATGAAGGCGAGAGGAGGCTGATTTGGAAGACTCTTTGGATGAGTTGGAGTGAGTGGCTATTTATTTTCCCTTGTCCTACACGGGCTTGGGGACTTGTGTTTTTAATATTTTACTAGAATGTGATGACTACACAGGTGAGAGAGTAGGATCAACTTGGGAAACTTTATTTTTTGGTGGTGGAGGGGGTAATGGAAATGACGCAGTTGGCCAACTATGGTGGTGAACAACAAACTAGTGGACAATTTCCTGCCAACCATCATTGGTGGGTGGTTATGGTCGCATCGACACATGAGGAGGGACTGGGATGTCAGAAAGGTTCTGATGTGCTTTGAAGGGTGGTCTTTCAGGTCAGGGTTGAAGAATCCCTTGGCCTACTAGGTTGAAGAACCCAAATTGGAAAAGATGGTTCAATTCCTATGGGTCGGCATCAAAATGTATGGAGAACCGAGGTCTTCTGTGACCCCTATTCCAATTTACCCGACCTCTATTACCTCTACCATTACTGCCTCTGCTGAAAAATCGCATCTTTGTAGCAATATTCAATCAATCATGAAAATTTATTAATAATCCATGCATGAAACTGTACCTAAATAAAATTCTCGTTTGAAGAACCTTAATCAAAGATTATTGGAACAAATCAGAATGTTGAAAGAAGAAGAATCTGAGAAGGAAGACAAGAACAAAGTCAACAAATTAGATAAGGAAGAAAATTATGCCTAAAGGTTCATAGTCAAAGTTTTCTCACGTAGATTAATAAGTTAAAGAGTGATAACAGTTCATTGCAGAACGAGTTAGAGAAACTTATCAACAAGGAATCATTGATTGTTAAAGAGACAATGACTAAACCTATGGAACTAAAGAATTCTTCAAATGTAAAAATACCAATTGTGGATAAAGGAATAAATACAGACCCATTCAACCTTACAACTCAAAATGATGCAAATCCAGCTAATGTAAAGAGGTCTTCACATGTCGAAGTATAAACAAGGCAGGGATACAAAGAAGACTCAATTCCAGAAGCTAATCAAGAAAAAGATACAAGTATATGAAGTAAAGATCAAGTTGCAAGGATGCCTTACATACATCCTAATCACAAAATTTGATACTTCAAGCAATAAATGTATCAAAAGAAACAAATGACCGATATGCCGAAGAATATTACTTCCACTACAAATGGTGCTCAAAGTAGAAGCCATCATGGGAGTCGAAATACATCAAGTTTTCTCCAAGAACCCTATAAACGCCTAGCTCTACAAAAAATCGAATTAGGGTGGGCAAACTCCTTTACAATTTGATAGTTCTACTCAGTGCTTAGAAGATCCTATGATCTCAAGTCCTCAATGATCACTAATTCAAGAATAAGAATCATGAAGTAATATTACAAGTTAGAGCAAGAGATAAGTCTCTCCATAAACATGCTTTGAGGACAAAGCATTCCTAAAGGGGACGACAATGTAACAAACACAAATATATAAAATATGTGAATATAAATAAATATAAATAACTAATAATTAATAATTAATTATGAAGAGACATGACATATGAAAGGTCATGTCTCTTATGAAAAGGAACCACTATGTGGGTATATATACAAGCCCTCATTGTCATTGTAATCTCATCTCATCTTATTCATTTATATACATTATTACTCAATATAATGTTATTTCATCCTAAATCTATTACCTTGTCCTATCCTACTTAAAGTGGATATTCTTATAATTGTCAAACAAGTTTGTTTGTCATGGAAGAGATCATGTCTCATGGTCTGCAATGAAGATAGTGATCCCTATGATGATGATGATGATGATGATCAACATTCCCACATGCATCACCCCATTATCCCTTGAGATGCCTCCCTCCTCATTAGCACATCTCATCACACCTGATCAACATGGTTCATTGGAAGAGGGTGGTACAACACTTTATAAGGTACATTAGTACTTGTCGCATATACAGTGTCATATTTAATTCATTTGGTATGTGATTTAGGATCATGGATTGGAGTTGGATAATGGATCATAAGCTCAAGAAGTTATGATTTTTTCCTTGTTTCACCTTAGTGACCATCATTAGTGTCCTAGTCCCATGTTGTCACGCTTGGGGAATAAGAGTATTACTAGGAGGCCTTGATAGGGGTGGTGTACCATTTACCACCCATACTTAACACTTTATCATCCTGGAGCATGTCATAGTGTACTTATCTTTGGAATAGTTATTAAATGTGTCCCAAAAGGGCACATAACTCATCTTCCTATGAGAAGAATGTGTTAAAGGACAAGATGTAGATTGTAGTTGGCCAAATAAAAGAAAGTTAAGAGGATTTATGATTAAAATGAAATAACAGGATAATAAAGAGAAATTAAAATCCATCATATAGCTTGAGCTCTACCCCCTCTAATGGTGATCACTCCTTGGTGCTAATGAACAAAAATCATATCAATCTAAAAGGACCTTACATCCCAGAGAAAGAAAAGGAAATAATAAATGCTTGAAAACTGTAAAGGGGACTTGCAAATTGAAGAAAAAGGAAAATAAGGGGTTTGGAATGCAAAAAGCATCGAGGAAAGGGTAACTCAAGCACCAAGCGCACCTTCTACAAAGTCACTCATGGAAGTGAGACCATACATTGCCATGCATGTTAATGACACCATGTCCGTGAAGTAATTAATTTCGTCTCATTTCACTTATACCTACACCTTGAAGGGTTTCTTAGGAAATATCTCTCTACCTAGGTAGTGACACACCTAATAGGGTCTTTTGATGGTCATCCCATACCTAAACTTGCCAAATTGCATAAAGTCTTGAGCTAATGTGAAGTTTGAAGGGGATATCTAATGTGAATTTCTCATTAGGATTTTGTTTAAGTGATGGCCTACTTTATATGCTTCTAAGTACTCTTGAACCTTGTGGTTGTTGGTCTTACTTGATTCTATGGCTTTGATTTATTTGGATGCACTTGACATGGTCATTTAGAGGACATCCTCATGCTTTCACTCATGACATTGTGCATATTATACAGGACATGTAACGTGTGATGCAGAGCGTTGTGTCACTTGATGACTTGGCACATTCAAACATATCATCTCACACCTTCTAGACCCTAGACAATGGATGGATGAGCTCTCATTTTGTAGAGATGGTCATATTTGTTGATAGATGTGTAGGAAGCCCACACTTTTGGACAGTGGAACCACAGCTTGATAGTATTTGGTTTGAGGATGTTTCACTTGGAGATGATTGGGCATCCCTTTGAGAGGTGATGAGCCCTATTTTCACATTTGACGATGAACTTTATACCTTGGATGTGGAGCACTTTGAGGATGACGTCACACATGTGGTGATCATGATGATGGTGGGGCCAAACCCATCATTAGGGCATCCTTGGAATATGATTTGGGGCACTTGATATGATCTTTGATGAGGAGACATGACACTTAACCTTGCTTGCACCACTTGATGATGAGACGAGGCCTTTGGAGGCCTCCAACACCCTCTTAGAGCATGATGTCACCCATGCGTGTAACCTTGGAGGGCATATTTTGGTGTATTAGCATGTTTATCTATTTTTTGAGTCTATTTGAGGGGTCAACCTAGACCTATCTCACTTGTATCATGGATTTATTATTTTTTTAGAGATTATTGTGGACATATGTGCTAGGGTTGCTTCATATAAAGAGGTTAGCGCTTCATTGTATCAAATTATAACTCATAACTTGCAATATATCACTTCTATTGCTCTCTTCTCTTTTTTGATCTAAAGTACTTGTGTGCGCCTTTGGAAAGATGGTCTAGTGGGTGCTTTCTCTTATTCTTGGTGGATGACCTTGAGTTAGGGTTTCTTCATGAATAGCGATTTGGATTAGTATTCTTCTTATTCAAGTTTTAAGTGTTTGTATATGGTGTCTTTTGGTTGATGCTCTATATTGTTAATTATTGCATGTTACCTTGTATGCTAGGTTCTTGTTTGAAACAATAGGAGGGATTAAAAGTATTTACCCCCCTCCCTTTTTCTTTTGCCATAATTGTTAAAGAATTTAAAGACCTAGTTCTAGGAATTAAGAGTCTTTATCCCCCTAGGGTTAGTCTTTAGCTATTTCAAAGGCCTAAGTTCCATGATTCTATGCAACTTAGGGTTTTTATCTAGTTCACTTGGATATTGAATTAGACATCCTAGAAGATGGAAAATGACACCTAAGGGCTATGATTCTATGCACTAGTCTTGAGCTCTCAACCTAACTCAACATTTGGAAAACTAAGTAAACTTCTTATTGTTTTTATAAATGTTTGCTACATCCATTAGGGCTTGATTGAATTGTTGATAACTTACTTAATTTTCATGGTTAAAGAAGGTTGGATCATTGTTTGACATTTGGGTATCCTTTTACTCATTAAGAGCTATATTTTAAGAATATATTTGATAATTTTAAGAGTTGATTTCTTGTTGTTGTTGCAAAATACACATTGTTGATATAGCATTCTATTGCAACAATTTCATCACAACAACCATTTTTACTTAATAGCTAGAGCTCTTGAGGTGATTATTCATTTGTTTAGACTTGGTATGTCATTATTTGCATTGGAATACTTCTCTCTCACACACGTACAACTAATTACCTTGTCCTAACTCTTCTTAACCTTTCCCATTTCCCCAGACCTTGTCTATCTTACCAAGTGACCAATATAGAGGGCCATAGACTTGTCTCTAGCTTGCTATAGGATCCCTTGAGGTCACAAGGGAAGTATCACTTGTTTTGGATGCTCATCCATCACTAAAACAAGGAAGTACATTGCCTAGGTAACAATGACAATTAAGGTAATTATTTTGGATTGTTACACAAGTTTAGCATCATATGAAGGCTTTGTACAATTTCCAAATCCTATGATAACATGGCCTAAGCCTATTACATATTCTTTTTAGTTGAAATTCTTACCTCACCCAATAGGTTTCTAGTTGGGAATTTTTACCTTACCCAACAGGTTTAAGAATAATGATGAGTGGGAATTTTCATACCAATCCGTGGGATTTTAAGGTTTAATTCTCATGGTCTTTTGTACATTGACTAGTACCTTCAAGGTAGGTAAGGATCAAACCTATGGCATGGGTTTTTCTACATTGTGTACCTACCTTCAAGGTAGGTAAGGATCAAACTTATGGTAATGTATGGTGTGTTCTTTGTTTTTTGGAGTGGCCTTTCACTATTTTGATAGTGCATCTAGGATTTCTATTACCATATTAAGAACTTGAGTCGATACAATGTTTTCTTGAAGGCTAATGATTTTACCTATCATCCTTAGACTAATTTTGGTTATCCTAAGGTTCGATTACCATGGGTTTTCATATGTTGGTTACCTTAAGGTTCCATTACCATGGGTTTTCAATACCTTGGTGTAGCTATGGGGCACTTAGAGGCAAAGGTCAAACTAATAGTAATATGTAGCATGAACCTTGTTAAGATGGTGTGGTCATGCATTTTTTTTTTTTATAGTGTGGTTGTGATTGCGGTTGCATATAACCATATTAAGACTTTGAGCCCATATCATGTACTCTATCATTTTTTAGCAATTTTTTGCCATTTTTTAGGGATAGCTAAAGGAAATATAAAGAACCTAGCAGTGGGGCTCTCTTGAGGATTTTAGATATGGAATTGATGTTGACATGCTTTTTAGGATACCTTCCATTCTTTTTACGGGTAGGTACAAGGAGATCTAGATAGTTGTTTTTAGAGATAGCTAAAGGAAATCTAAGGAGCTTAACAATGGCTCTTGAGGATTCCAAAGAGAGGGAATTAATGTTGGCTCTCACTTCAAGATTGAAATATGTTACCAACAACTCAATTAAAGAAAATAAGCATTCTTAATTGGGTTAAAAACTTAACATGGATA